>CM062804.1:383173070-383337665 GCA_031772625.1 Pinus tabuliformis | reverse complement strand
GAACGTGAGAATCAATCGAATGAGGAGAAAGTTGTTGGTCTTTTAGAAAAAAACTCCCGTGAGCTTCTGACCCTGAGAGAGACAGGTCCTTTGAGGATGTGGATCGCTCTGAATCCTGCATGAAGATTTAACTTTGTAGATTTGCTGAAAAACGATGGTGACCATGATGCTTTCGATTATTAGAAGGCATCTTGAACAGTTCTTAATTAGATGCCCAATGCGATGGAAAGTTGTACATCTAAAGGGAATCCCCCAGAAGTCGAGCCTTTGCCTGATTTTTAAATCCCTCCAGTGAATGTCTATATGGGCCGGGAATCCTCCTCTGAAAGGTTTATCTATCAAAATCCAAGCTAATCATTTGTCTTTCTCTCCTAAAACCCAAGGATCCACATATACACATCTTCCGATGGCATTCCCGATTTCAGCTAAAGTTTCCTTAACTCTAATGGCAAACCGGGAAGTTTGACCCAAATTAAATTATTGGATGGAATGTTCTTTAATGGATTATAGCCCATATACCATCTATGTAATGCCAGAAAGCTTCTTTTATAAACCCATTGTTGTTTTAGGATGATTTCCAGGTCATTGGAACTCAGAAAGTGAAAGCAGTACCATTCTTTCAGTAACCTGGCGACAATTGGAACATATCCAAATAGCGGCTTCTATTGCTGCTCGAGCCAGCATCTCATCTTCGAGTCATCTAGTTCCGGGAAATGCCATATCCCGACCAAGGCCTTAGCTTGGAGACTTTCAATACGATCTGCCAGATGACTGCTATCTATTCTAATAGCAGCGGGAGGGGAGATAGTCTTAACAGGTTTTTGATTTCCCTGAAGATAGTCTTCATGCCAGGCTTTCTGAATAAGATCTTTTCCGGACTGACTGATAGTGCGTAAAGGTTTATCTTTTAAAAGACCTTTCATCTCATTTTGTGGGACCGAGGGGTGAATCAATATTTTCTCCAAAGTGGATTGCCACTCACTATGCAACTTGGCATTCTTGTGTACTGAATCAGCCTGGATGGTCGCTTGAATCATCGCCTCCAAGTCAGATGTATCGGTCATTCTTAAATCGACCACCTAATTCTGAGTATGAAGGGATCATAAAAATCCAGGGAAGATATGGGCCAGGGGCTACGAACAGTAGAATTAGATGGTTCTGAACAAAAGGCCCGGAGAGAGAAGGCTTAAACCTCGAATTTTAAAACTACAGTACTATCCTGTGAAACCTCGAGAAAGATTTTACCCCTATTTGAAGAGAAAGGGAGTTAATTATAGTCCATCAACCCCTCTGCCTATAAATAGGATGACTATATCATTAACTGGATTCTGACAGCCACATAGAATTTTGAATTTTTGACGGCTTGGCTTAATTCGGAAAACCTGTTCTGTCCCACAGAAGATTTAAAAATCTAGAGAAATACTTTTCTTTTACTCTGCCCGAAAATCTTAGTCAGAGAAAGAAATTAAGGCTTGTACTTATGAAGGCATACCAGCTTCCCGGAGAAAAAACACCCGGCCCGGAAAAAAACCAGGAGGATTCAGGTAGGTGGACGTAATGAGCCAAAGTTGCAGGGATCAGGAGGCTTCGACAGGCTGAGCCTTCATGATGATTCCTTCAGGGCAGACTATACAGCAACAGAAAAACTGACAGACACACCACCAATGGCCAACCTTAAACCGGAAATCCGAGCATGGCTTTGGAATGACAAAATATTTCTGAAACTTGAGAAGTGATACCCATGATCGGCTTGAAAACGATTTCGCAGACATGGGAAAAAGACTAGAATCTAAGGCAATCCTTGAGGCTATAACAAAACATCTATGCTAATTCCATCATTTTCTTCCTTATCTCTAAATCAGAAAAACAACTTCAAGCTATCATAGACCTACAGAATCTAACTAAAATCCAAAGTGTTGCAGGTGCTTAAATCTTTCCTTTCAAAACGCCATCATAAAACACATATAAAATTTAAAGCCGAGAGATACTGACCTGGAGCCGCAGGTGAGCTGAGAGGAGAGTGCAAGAGCGAGATGCAAATTTGAGTCATGACCAAAGAAGAAAACAGAAGGTTCTCATCCAACACAGAGCAATTAATGTGATTCAGGACAACGATAAGCATACCACCCATGAAATTGAGCCTACAGAGGTCATGGAAGGCGACAGAGGAAGCTAGTGCAACGGGTTCAGAGAAATTGAAACTATTCAGGCGACGAAAAGCTTATGCCACCCATGAAAAAATGAGGCCGCCAGTATCAGAAGGATTGTAGCGCTACAGAATGTCGAAAAACTTACCAGAATGTCACCCCTGAACATATAAAACAGAGGTCATTGATAGCGAGGACAGAGGCCAAGTGTCGTAAGAAAGCTAGTGCAAAGAGTCCTGGAAAGAGTATGCATTGCCGCAAGAGACCAACATGCATTGGCTGCAGCTCCACCTGTTCTTAGCTTATAGGATCTCCCTCCTTCTCGAGCTCTGGTTGGCCACAAGTCTCTGCACTCCACCACTCAGCTGTCGCGCTCCTTGTAATGTTAGGATATTTATGTCTGATGATCATTCATATATCCTAACCTTATCATTGCTGAAATTTACACAAGCTGAAATTTACCTGAAATTGTGTTGTATTTTTATTTTTATTTAATTAAGTTAAAAGAAAAAAATGAAAACAAGTATTTCTTTTCTATTTTTAGTCAGGTATCTTATTTTTTGGATCTAGAAATTATAATAAAACTAGATTGAAAACCAACTAGTCTCGATTGTATTTTTATTTTTATTTAATTGAGTTAAAGAAATGAAAAACAAATATTTCTTTTTAATTTTAGTGAAAAAGATCCTATTTTTTTGGATCAAGAAATTGTAATAAAACTAGAATTAAACTAGAATTCGAGTCTGTTAGTGAAGGAAGATTGAAAACTTTCATATATAATATATGTATAAACCAGAATATATTAAAAATAATGTTTTCGAGTTTACAAATGTTTGAACATTTTGTCCTCTGTGCATTGTTGCAGATGTGTTGCTAATGGTAAAACTACATAAAATATTACGGAAGAATGATAAAATGTGAGTGATCAGAATTTTCTGAGCCTTTTTAGAAGAATGAAAAAGGTTTGTGATTAGAATTTTCTAAGCCTTTTTAGAAGAATGAAAAAGGTTTATGAGTAGACTTTTTCCTTCCTTGTTTTGGAGTTTATGAGGAAAATAGCTTCAATCTGGTTTGGACATGCATGAGAAGGATCTGTGTATGTTGAAGGTCGTTTATGAATTGAACTATAGTCTTGATCTATTTTAAAAAAAAACCTAAATTAATGTTCTAGCAACGTTTGGGATAATCGAATTGTCAACCCAAAGATAAATTTACGAGAACGATTTGTAATTATTCAATCCTCTTGCTTTAATGGTGAAAATTTATAGTTGAATGGTCAACTAAAAGTCCACACTGTCCATATTTGTTTTCAAGTGTTATGTTGCTTGAAGATTGTCCAGATTGGGGATCCTGTTGATATTCCAGCGATTTTTTTTTGTTAGAGATGGATATATCTATGTGAAGTCTGGAAGTTTGCAACTATAAGCACAACTTTGGTAATTTGGTTTAAAGAATGTTGTGTTAAGCATGAATAAATGCTGGTAGCTGTTACTTTTAGTAAATTTCCATAATTCCACTATATTTTCAACATCATATAGTGTAAGATGATTAGTATTATACTCACATTGGAGGCTTGGATGGCCATGCTCTGATGTTATACACTGCTCACTAGCATTTATGTGAAAACTATATGATTCTACCTTGAAGCTTTATGAACAAACATAAAATTATTTCTTGATTATTACATAGAAGAGTTAAATGCGGGAAGATCCAATGCTACTAGTTTATTTTATTAACATGAAAAGTGATTTATTAACGTAAAACGTAAAGTGAATGGCATGTAAAATGTAAAAACGTCATTAAATTCTCATTTGAAGGGGGGATGGAATTTGAAATTCCAGGCTTGGTCAACACTATTGGTTCAGAAAGGACCTCATCACAATTCACAAGCTGTAAAGCAATAAACGGTTGTATGTTCGCAACCTACCTAAAGAATCTTTATGTGGTGGGATGTCTCCCATCCAAGGCGTAGGTCAAGGTTGTTGCGTGCAGTTCCACATATGTATGTTGGGCTAAGCTTCATTTATCTTGTTATCTAGATCTTTCCCTGCCTCAGCTTCGTTCTCTTTAGATTTGCCTGTCTGTCTATGTCTGAGCTTCATCTTTCTATTCATCAATGGCAACCGCTCTCCATCACAATAACAAAGATTTTTCCCTCTTCCCTCCTCGGCCTCCTACTCAGCCTGGACTTATAATTCCTTTTACGACTTTTTCACACGCCCTGTGGTCTATATGTCAAAAAAAAATTATCTTTACACCTCTAGCATCGCTTAGTACGATGTGTTTATCAATCATAGGTGGTCCAAAGGTCAAGAACATTTTACCCTCCCATATTTAGAGGCACTTGGCAGATAATGGATTGGATTTAGCTGGAAATGGTGGAAGGAGGAAACATGTTGCTTCTAGGGTAGAAGCCAATATTCAAATAGTCTTCGTTCATATTGCCATTTTATATGCAAACTATGAGCAATTCATTTGGTGCTTGGATGAACTTGACCTTGTCGTGTAGTCAAAGGGTGCAGTCAAGGGGTTACCATTCTTCCGATCTTTTATGATTCAAGCCACATCCAGCGGATAGATTTGGTAGATCGGCTTATCAAACCTTGTGATGGATTGCCATTATTATTGAAACTGTTTGGAGCGCTTGTTAGAAGAAAATTACACATCACTGGTAAGTGAATCTATGAATCTCTCTGTATATTGTTTGTTTTTTCATTAAAAAAAAATAGGGTACAAGAATATGGGGTTTTCAAATTTAAATTACATATGCCAATCCACGACAAAGATCTTGGGAGAAATATTGTTGAGGACAAATGGATGCTCTATAGTAGTTTGCAGCGCATGACCAACAACACAAATTGAAGTTTTCTTGGAGCTATCATCTTGCGTAAGTGCTTCAATCATTTCAAACTTTGTCTTCTATTTAAAATGAATATTTCAAGTTTGTTCATTCCAAGCACGACAGATCTGCCTGGTGTACATTTTTCCTCCTTGAATTAGTTGATAATGAAGAGTGATAGATTTGTACACTTCTCAAGTTTGTTTAAGGGCAGAATGATAAATCTGTATATTTTTCTTCAATGAATAGGTAATAAGCGAAGTTCACGAAGGTCAATACATACATATCTCATATCCAAGGGGATTCATTCAAAAATATTATAATAGGAAAGATAATGGATCAGGTCCTCGGTGTCTTTCTGACATCTTGTTGCAACCAAAGATGGTTCTTTAGGAGGAAGATTGTGAAGACTGGGGTTACCACATCTTATAATTCCTTATATTCCCGAATTCATGTGGATAAATTCAATGTTACAAGTGACTGGGAGGAAATTACAACCATTGTGCCAACATGAATTATGGTAGACAAAAGTATCAGGACTATCTTTTTTATTCATATAAAGAAAAAACCTTGATATCTTTGGAGGTGATTGATGTTTCTTGGTGTCGGAAGCTGCCTGCGTAATGTTCGTAATTGTTCCATACTGCAAAAGGGGAGGTGGAATTCTTGATCAGTCGCACCAACAATTGAATGAAAACCTCTACAGAAGATGCAGTGTTGTGTTACAAAGAACACAGAAAAGACAACGGTTTCAATTGTTTAAGTTATGACGAAAGTTGAGATTGTTTAATCCTTGTCAAAATAGTATAGTAGCACAGTGTAGTCTTGGGTTATAAACAACACAGCGAAAGTAGCAGTGTCTAGTGCTTATGTAATGCTGATCTTTGAGATTGTTTCATGGTTGTAAAAATAGTACAGGTATAGGCACAGGATCGATAGTTTTATTATGTTTTATTTGTAATAGTAAAGTGATGGCTTATTGGGTATGATAAAGAGAGATGTTTCCAAGTTTGTTGTGGATATTTTCTCTCAATTTGTGGTTTGTTTTCAATTCTTGCTAGGTTAGTGATGATGCCATGGTATTAGAGGTTCGTGACACTTTCCAAGAGAGAGGAGAGTGGAGACATTAAGATGAATTTAACGGAAAAGTTTGCAGCTCTATAGAATAGTTCCAACTTTTGTTACCAAATAATTACTTGGGAAATATAAAAATCGTTTAATTAGTTGATTTTATTAACAAAGTAATTTGTGTTAGTGGCTAGTAGTATAATTGGACAAAATGTATTTGGTAAGTCCTGGTATATTTAAGTAATTGAAAGTTAAAATTTCCTGAATTTAAATATATATATATATATATATATATATATATAATTTTCTTGTATATCTAGGTAATCAGAAGTTCAATTTCCTAAACTTAAAAAAAAATAAAATTATAATTTTCTCGAATGCCTTATTTTTTGCCATCTGTCTCAAATTGCGGCTGCGGTTCCAATGAACTTTTAGTAACAATAGAAAATTGTTGGTTTTTCATGATAAACCCATAAACAAAGTAACTCTAACATCCAACTGCAAACCCCTCCTTTAGTGGCTTTCAACCAGATCGACCTCATCAAACAACATCTTTCATAGCATATTGTTGGTTGTTCATGATAAACGCGTAAAGAATGTAACTCTAACATCCAACACAAACCCCTCCTTTAGTGGCTTTCCACTAGATTGACCTCATCAAACGACATCTTTCATAGCATACTCTTGGAAGGGAATAAACCATGCATGTCTGCTTCATATAGGAAACCTACCGCTACAGCCAATCAAAACCCTCTAAATAAATCAAATAAGACGACTTCTTTGAACAAAGGAACCTTTCCAACTATAGCGCTACTTTGATGAATTGAATTTATGGTTAGCAAAATCACTTCCAAATTCTCATATTGTTCAGTTGAATGTCTTCTTCAGTGAGATGTTTCAACCGAACCCCTATGAAGAACCTGCACATTTCACTTGAGACCACTTTGAATCGTCACTTCTTTTGAAATTTTGTTGAATCGTCATTCTTTTTTGTTTTTTTTTTTTTAATTGAAGAAATCATGTTTTGAAGCAGTTTTCAAATATACGTAGTCCTGTCCAGAATTAGACCAAAAAACCTATAAAAACCAAACCTCCCCTCCTAATTATTAGACCACGTCTCTAAAAATCTCATAAAAATTTGTTATTCAGTAATATTAATATTAAATCTTTCCACTCAAACCCTCACAATGCTAATTATTAGCATCTTGCTGTTGTTCCTATAAGTAATCTGACAATCTCTCATTAATTAAGTGTTGTTGTCTCATCTGGCAATCTCTCATTAAGTGTTGTTGTCTCATTAATCTATGTCCTGTAGGAACACTCAGCCAAAAGATGGGTCATAACATAAATACTATTAATTTCCAAGTATTAATTTCCTCAGAAAGTAGATTCTGACAGTACTTCTCGTGCTAACAATAGTTTAGGAAAAGGTTTTAAAACCATTAGTCAAACCCATGTCCTCTATTTGGCAAAAGCAACAAAAACATCAATGAGGAAACTTAGAGTGTTATTGATGTGTTGGCAAAAGCAACAAAAACATCAGTAAGAAAACTTAGATTGCTATTCCACATATCAATTACACTGAAATCACTACTTCATTCTGGTATTTAACTGGATAGTTTGTTTGGATTTTGGTTGGTACATCAGTCAACTGACATAGGAAACAATTGTAAGGAAATCTCAACAATCGGCCCTGCATTTGCTATTTACTTTACTCACTTCCCCTCTACTACGAATCTCTCATTTCCACCCTTTTAAGTAGCCAACACTTATATTTCCCCTTTGTAATTAGAATTGCTCGCGATTCTCCATAGATCGTAACACATTAGATCCAACGGTCCAGATTATATCGCAATCGCAAATCGTTATGGGTAAGCATTCAGGTCTCTGCCCTTACATACAGAGTGTTGTGATGTGATATAGTCAATGGTCCCACTTCCATCGCATATCGCGTTGTTCCGCGGCCGAGGTCCGATAACATACACAAGATTTCTTGCAATGCGATATTTCGCGATCGCACTTCGCAATTTCTTAAGGCCGCGGTCCGATCGCACTCCACTGTTTGTTTGCGATGCGATATGGGTGATCCAATGGTTGGCGGGGTTTCGTACCGTTGGTTCGAACTTGGATCAACGGTTTAGATCTTAAGCGGCCTCAACACTGTTAATAATGCTAAAGACCTGCGATTTCCATTGAACTCTGTGTTTTATAACATAAGACACGAAAACAAAGAAATATTGATGTTGTCTCGAATATGAATAATCAGAAGTGAAACGAGAGTTTCCCTAGTATCAATATATAAACATACACACAACATCAATTATTCATTCTAAAAAATGGTTACAGAGTCTCGGCCTTTGGCTCTATTACTACGATTAAAAGACCTTTGTTTCAATCTGAATCCTCGCTCTATTACTTAACTCTTGCTTCACTCAATCCTCTCTCATCTCTGTCAATCCTTCTACATTACATTTTTCACCTTTTTATTAATCAAATCCCACTCTAACTACTCAATCCCTATTTTAAACATTCTAACACTCAAATATCTATTTTCTAGCTCTATCACACACTTATGCTAACAACTTATCTTTGGATCTAAAATAAGACAATTTCTACTTATTACAATAATGAAATATAGCTGATTTCTTGAGAGATGCAACCCTCTCGGTAAAAACTAACTTTTGACCACTCAGGTCAGTGAAATTCAACTTGTTTAGCCACAACATGTGAACAAACTTTCACATTGTTGGCTAAGTCCAGATGCTCCTGCATCAGACTCCCAAGGAAGAAAAGGATCATCTTTCAAACTTTCAAGGCTTACTCCATACTTCTACAACTCGGTTGTAGTCAACCAGCTAGCATCCTCCATTGGCTATCCTTTCCATTTGACTAGATATTGAAAATAAATTTGTCCTCTGGTTCTTTTGGATACTCTTTTCTCCAAAACAGCTTCCACTTCTTTCTTAACAGTCTTTGGCATTTGTTCGTCCCAGTTCAAGGTTTGAACTTCATCTTCTATAGTTTCCTCCTGTAGCTCTGTCTCTATCCCTTTGCATGGATACAAATCTACAATATTGAAAATAGGTTATATTCCAATCCCTTCTAGCAATTCAATTTCATATGCATTAGCTGAAAACTTTCTTACAATTCTACATGGTCCTATCTTTTTCATCTTTAGTTTAAATTAAGTCTTAGTAGGAAATATTTCTTTTCTCAAATATACCATCACTAGATCTCCCACTTGGAATTCTTTCTCTCTTCTTTTCATATCCACTCTTTGTTTGTATTTACCACTGCTTTCCTACAATTTTCATTTGACATCTTCTTGTAGTCTTTGCATCTGTTATGCAAACTCTTCAGCTTTTGCACTTCTTGTCTCCTGTTTACCCAAATTTCTGAGCTCATACACACCTCTTGGATTCATTCCAAAAACAATCTGAAATGGACTCATTCCAGTACTTCGGTTTGGAGTGTCATTATAAGCAAATTCAGCCTGAGCTAGTACTAAATCCCACTGCTTAGGATTTTGATACACTAAACTTCTCAATATGTTTCCCAAGCTCCTGTTTTCTACTTCGGTCTGTCCATCTGTTTGAGGATGGTATGCTGAACTGAAACTGAGATTAGCTTCTAGTTTCTTCCAAAGAGTTCTCTAGAAATGCCCTACAAACTTTGTATCTCTATCAGACACAATACTTATAGGCAATCCATGTAATCTTACAATTTCTGAAAAAGATAGATTAGCTATATGTGTTGCATCACTAGTCTTCTTACAAGCAATGAAATGTGCCATCTTGGAAAATATGTCTACCACAACATAAATGGAATCATCCCCTCTTTGAGTTTTTGGTAATCCCAAAACAAAATCCATGCTAACTACATCCCACGGTCAGCCTGGTATTGGCAATGGCTAATACAATTATGTATTCTGGCTTCTCCCTTTAGCATGCTAACATATCCTGCACTTCTCAACAAATCTCTTAACATCCGTTTGCATTTTTGGCCAATAATAAAAAGCATTCACTTGAGCAAAGGTTTTATCGTGTCCAAAGTGACCAGATAATCCTCCACTATGTTTCTCCTTTATTATGTTTTCCCTCATAGAACATTTGGGAATACAAAACTTGTTTCCTTTAAACAATAAGTCTCCTTGGATGAGATAATCTAACTACTGAATTCTGTTATGAACTATTGGATTTTGAACTGCTGTATAGATATCTTTGGAATCTACATCATCTTTGTACATTTCAATCATTTCTTCAAATCCTACAACACCAACTTTAAATTCTTGCACAATAAAACTTACCTGCTCAATGCATCATCGACTTTATTCAACTTACCACTTGTGTGCTTTATCACAAAATTAAAGCTTTGCAAAAATTCTACCCACTTGGCATGTTTTTGGTTCGATTTCGGCTGGTTATTTATGAATTGTAAAGCATGATTGTCCGAATACAATACGAATTCCTTTGGCAGCAAATAATGTCTCCATTTTTTCAAGGCTTGTACATTAGCGTAAAAATATTTATCGTAAGAAGAATACTTCTTCTTCGCTTCATTCAATTTCTCACTGAAGTACGCTATTGGTCTTTGTTCCTGACTCAGAACTGCACCAACTGCAAATCCGCAAGCATCTGTTTCAACTTGAAATATTTTTTCAAAATCAAGTAAAGCTAAAATCGGTTCCTCTGTGATTTTCCTCTTCAGAAATTTAAAATTCTTGTCTGTTGCTTCTGTCCACTTGAATGGCTCATTGGTCTCCTTAATTGTTTCAAGAATTGGTGCACAAACCTGACTAAAACCTCTGATAAACGTCCTGTAAAAACTTGCAAGACCATGAAAGCTTCTTACCTCAAATATATTTCTGGGAATAGGCTAGTTCCAAATTGCTTGGACTTTCTCTGGATCCATTTTCAATCCTTCTTTAGAAACTACAAATCCCAAGTAAATTAATTCTTCTTTCATGAAACTACATTTCTTCAGATTTATTAGTAGTTTCTCTTTCTGCAAAGTTCTTAAAACCAATTTAAGATGCTCTAGATGTTCTTCCTTACCTTTACTAAAAACTAGAATATCATCAAGATAAACAATAACAAACTTGCCTACATATTCCTTCAAGTCTTCATTCATCAATCTCATGAACATGCTAGGTGCATTAGTGAGTCCAAAAGGCATCACTGACCACTCATCTCTGTTAGCGCTCTAATCTGCCTCAGGCTGAGGAAGGCAAAACTCAAGGCAACATCAAACCATGCTCAGCCTCGTAGCTAGCCCTACGAGGACAGGAGAGGGCTCTCTCCGGGTCTATCTTGGCAAAAGGTTTTCAAAATGGCTGAGATGACTCCAAATTAATACTGATTTTAGGCTAGTAAAGAGATAGGAAGTTTTGTTTTAGGTTTTTGAGTTTTTTGCTGGAGAAATGGGAAAACCAATTTTGGGTGCGGGGATTGAGGTTAGATTTTTGCAGAGATCGAGTTGGGGCGAGGTAGGCAATAGTTTTGATGCCTTTTAATCAGGTGAATGGATGGATCAGAATGACAAGGAGTTGAAGAGGGAAAAAGAGAATATGGATCCTCTTCAAACTGACGAAAACATGAAAAATCAAACAAACTTAAAGGCAGAGCATAACAATCTATGGATTCTACCTTAACACTTCATTTGTTCAATTGCAGGAGATGAAAGAAGGAGGATGATACACATTAACAACTTACAAATTACAGAAGGAAGCACACCATCAACACACAAAGCCACAAGGATCCCAACAGGTGCTGCAAAACCTCTGATCTTTCCTTAGCCAAAATATGAAAAATATGTACAATAATGTCCAAAATCTTCCCAAGAGTCCAACCTCTGTTACTGAATGAAAATTTACATATATAGACCAAGCTAACCTCATTCCCTAACCTCTAGGGGTCGAGCTCCTCCTTCTGAGAGTGGTTTCAACAAATTCTAAACATGGAGTAGGAATCTAGGTGACCAAAACAACCTGCTTCTAAAAAGAAGGAAACTGATTCATTACATTAATTGTTTGCTAATTTGTAAATGAATCATCTAGAAGAAGGTAGATAAGTGCCATGTTACCTTACATATATCAATTTACATCATGGTGGGTCAAAAATTTACATCAAGGAGTAAAACTGGTGAAAACTGGCCGAATTCTTGAGTTGGAAGGTGAAAAATTGGCCAAAATCCTCAATGCGTAGCGCCCTGATCTCTACGCGCAGCGCACTTTTCAGGCTGATTTTGAGGCACTTCCCGGCATCCAAATTGAGCTCACAATAGCTCGTTGGAAAGCCCTGGATGTCTACTTTCCAACCCAAGTGGAATTTTCCCATTTGGAGCTCATTTTCCCCCTCAAAACTTCATTCTACCAGAGGTACTTCCTGCTGTTGCAAAAGGTGGCAGCAAGGTGGTTTTCATGGTGTTTTTGTGCCTTTTGACCGTCCAGAACTTGATGAAATGCTTCGGAAATAACTGAGCATGTATAATTCACCATGAAAAACCCAAAAATATAAGGTTTTTCTCCAACAAGTGTCCCAATCAAAAGCGAGCGCGCATGCGCGCTGCGCGTACAACCCAAAAACCTGTTTTTGGAAACCAAAATTTTCAAAATGACAAAATTTTCTTCGAATTCGCTCAAATTCAAAGTGAAGACCCTCCATCATGTGTCATGCTCAGCTAGCGAAGCCTCGGCCAAAACACGAAGTGGAACTAGCCTCTTTCGCCGTTTTAGTGCTTTGCTCAACCTCCTTTGCAAAATCTTCATTTTTGCTTTGCCAACATGCATGCGGGCCCAATAATGATTTTTCATGTGTTGGAGCATATCTCTATCTCTATTAGCCTTTGCCAACAGCTTCTCTAAGTGAATGTTGACCCTCTCAAGCCAAGTCTCCCAATCAGTTTCTACCTCCTGCTCATAAACTGAATCTGTGTATGACATGGCTTTGGTGTCAAGATGTCTATGATATATAGAGTGATATAAGTGTGGCAGAGTCAATTTCAATGTATACTCAAAACTTTAGTATGTTTACCACAGCATCAAACAAATCGTGCCATAATAATAATGCTCTATTTTCAATGAATTGGCACAAAACGGTCACTGCTTGACAAATGAACAAAATATAATGTGTGCCCTTTTGAAATGTTGACTAGGGTTTACAAATGAGCATGGAGCTGGTTTTCATCAATAGAGGATGAGGGACATCTTACTAAACCACCCAAATATTTTTAAAACAACTCAAGGGATTCCTTTGTTATGAACCTAGGGTTTCATTTTCCCAAAACCCAATACATCAAATCCCATCTTTGAAACATATATCAAACACCCTAACATTACTAGGCAGCAATAACATACCTATTTGCAAGCTTGGAATGAATTTGGTTGTGTTCCGAGCGCATATAACAAATTTATGTGTTGCTGATATTCAATGCGCAGCGCGCAAACTCAATGTGCAGCGCGCAAACTCAATGTGCAGCGCACACTCCTATGCGCAGCGCCTATGTAAATTTACACTGGCCCAAACTGCCCAATGCGCAGTGCACCGCCCAATGCGCAGCGCACACTTTCTATGCGCAGCGCACTTTTGCAGGAGGCTTTTGGAGGCCTTCCCGGTGTCAAAATTAGGCGTGTGATAGCTCGTTGGAAATCTATTTGAGTCTACTTTCCAACCCAATTTGAATTTTTCAATTTGGAGTTCATTTTCCTTGTAAAAAATCAAATCTCCCAAGACTGGTCAAAATGTGCCAAATGAGGCTGCCTCAAGGCAGAGTGCTGTTGCAGTCAACTTTTGCATGCCTTCCTCAACTCCAAATTGAGCTCATGATAGCTAATTGGAAAGATATTTTCGCCTAGTTAAACTTTGACGCATCAAGAAAGTTATTTGACCAACCAAGCTAGGAAAACAATTGATTTTCCCAAGGTCACTTCATAGGTGCATCAATTCTCTTGAGGCAATTGTATTTTTGACATTTCTCCAAAACCATTATACCTGTGTAAAAAGTGAAGGAGGTTTTTCTTCCTTGGAATGTTGTGGACAAAAAACTCTCTCAGTTTTCCCAAATTCATCTTTGATTGCTCAGAAACATCATTTGAGTGAAACCTATCCCGATGTGTGAAACAAGGGATTTTGTCGAAATGAAGCGAAATGAAGGGGATAAGGGGCTTCTAAATTCTTGGGTAAATTTTTGGAAGTAGGGAGGGATGTTAGGAAGTAGGGGAAAGTGGAATCTCAAAGATCGAGTGAGGGGAAGGGTCCAAAAGGGCAAAACACAGGCCCAACCTAGAAAATTGCCAAGTTGTAGCAAGAAACTAGGGTTTGTGCGAAAATGAAGAATTTGGGGGATCTCAGTGATGGGAATTGTTTAATAAGGTACATTAAGGATAGGGGAAGGTGTATGAACATCAGGATGCAAGTTTTGCTAATGATTTGACCATTCAAGAGAAATTTCCTTCAAAACCCTAGGAGAGGGAAATGAACCTTGCCTAGGCGCAACTGAAGCATGAACAAGGTGTAAAATGACCCAATGGAATTTGACATGATGATGACAACCCTATGAATGATGATACACTCAGCTGAATGATGACATGGACTGCCATTTGGACAACTTTGAAAAGAGTGAAAACAAACCCTATACCTAATGCCTAGTGACCAAATTTTGCTTGAAGACTCTTTGAAATGACAAAATTTGACCTTGACACCTTAAAATCACTTTGTAAGAGCATATTTGATCACTGGAGGAAGGCTACAAAGGCTGACACTAACAATCTCCTTCTTTGATTCTTATTTGATGATATCCACTCTTCAGATCTATTTTAGTAAAATACTTTGATCCACTCAGACAATCCATCAAATCATCCATGTGTGGCAAAGGAAATCTATACCTGATTGTGATCTTGTTTATGGCTTTGTAATCTGTGCACATACGCCATTCACCTCCTTTAGTTGGACTAAGTACTGTTGGTACAGCACATGGACTAAGACTCTCTCTGATTAGTCCCTTATCCACCAGTTCTTGCACTTGTCTTCCAACTTCTGCATTTTGTTGAGGAGTTAATCTGTACACTGCTTTATTTGACAAACTCGCTCCTAGTATTAGATCAATATGATGACTAATACTCCTGATCGGTGGCAATGCATTTGGAAATTCATCCACAATAATATCAGTGAAATCATTTAACAGAGTTTTGATTTCTTCAAGTAAATCATCTAATTTTGTGGAAGTTAAAATTACCTTTGGTCTCCCTATGACAACAAAATGCATTTCTTCACCTTTCCAATCTCTTGCAACAATTCCTTTCCACTCATCAGCATAACACTATTTCTAGGTGCTCCTTTATCAGTGTCATCCTTCAATGGCAATAATGTATGTTTATTTCCATCCTTCTCCAGAGTATAAGTGTTTTTTGTCCCATCATGAATAGCTTTCCGATCAAACTGCCACGGTCTTCCTAGCAATACATGGCATACATCCATTGGCATTACATCGCATAATATTACATCCTTATACATACCAATCTGTATTTCAACCTTTCATTGTTCTGTCACAATAATCTGATGTCCCTTTTGCAACCACGACACTTTGTAAGGGGTAGGGTGTACTATCTTTGCTAGTCCAAGCTTATCCACCATCTCTGTAGAAACAAGGTTATCAGTGCTTCCACTGTCAATTATTACTTTACAACACTTACCTTTGGATTCACAGGTAGTTCTGAATAAACGCTTCCTCTATGCTAGTTCTTCAATCTCTTTCTCAGTCTTAAGCAATGTCCTTCTCAACAACAGGGATTCTCCTACTTCAAGGGGTTCTTCCTTCTCCATAAGTCAAGGTGTTTCTGGCTTTGCCTCATCCACATTCGCATTACTCTGACTTGCTGGTTTATTATGAGGACAGTCACACGACACATGTCCCCATTCTCCACATGTGTAGCACTGAATATCTCTTCCTCAACCTCTTCCTCTAGGTGCAAATCTTCCTCTATTAAAATCCCCTCTCTGTGGTGATCCACTACTTGAATTGCCTACTTCATGCTGATGTTGCTCTCCCCTTGGTTTGGTAGTTCCTCTACCTCTTACTGAGCTTCTTCCTCTATTCCTCTGATTCTATTTTCTCAACATCTTCTCTTATGCCTTCAAAATCACTTGATAGGCATCCTCAATAGTCTTCAGACTTAACAGGCTAATCTCATCTTGTATGTCATATCTTAAGCCATTGATATATCTAGCTACCTTCTCTATGTCATCCTCTGCATGTCCTGCTCTAATAATCAATCTATAAAACTCTTCTGTGTATTCTTTTACAGACATTCCTTTTTGCCTTAAATTCTGCAACTATTTAAAAAGATTTAACTGATAATCTTTAGGCATAAATTTGGCTTTCATCTTACTCACCATTTTGTCCCATTACTTGATCTTGGACTTTCCTTTCCTTGATTTGGATGTTTGAGCTCATTCCACCAAATAGCTGCATGAGCCTTTAATCTCGTAATAGCAAATTTCACCTTCTTCTTGTCATCGGCTTCCTCTTCATAGTCAAATATTTGTCTAATGATCTGATCCAATCCATTAGCTCTTCTGCATTGAGACTCGCTTCATACGTAGGAATTTCCACCTTTGGTTTTCCTCCTACTTTCGCCAACGTCTTAATAACTCTGGTAGTTTCATTTTCCTCCTCTTCTTCTTCCTCAGAAGATTCTTCTTTAGCACTGTGATCCAGATTTAAATAGGAACGCAATAAATTATAGAGATAACCATAAACACAGATATGCAGCAGAAATAATACTTCATTTCATTAATGCAAAATACTGAAATATTATTATAAACAGAAATGGAAATAAACCAGCTAGGGTGATGGTAGCTTATCTCTGAGAAGAGATGTGGCGGCTACATGCCTCTGAAATATGTTACAATGAGGCTCGATGGCCTGTTTATTGTTGAGAAACAATGGAAAACCCTAAACATCCAAAAACCTAACCCTAGAGGATGAAACGCCAAACTATGGGCCCCGTTTGGGTAAATTGGTACATCAACTAACTTTGGCATCCGATCTCCATTTGACGTGTACAATGGCTCGTTAGAAAGATCTATTCGAGGATTATAACTTTGGGTAGAGAAATATTGGTCTATAACCCATGTTGTTCTCAGTTTTCCCAAAAAACATCGTTTAGGGCCTCAAAATGGCTCCAGAAGTTCAGGACCCGAAGAACTGCTAAAAATAGTAAATTGTGCTACAATTAAGGAAACTGAAAAACTGAAACAAACAATGGTGGGGGTCCAAGTGGACTTGGCGAGTGGCCACCAATATCCACCTGGATCATTCTCCCCCCCCCCCCTTAGGAAGCAATGGTCCCCATTGCGTTGAGTTCCTCCCTAAGATGAGGAAGCTTCTGCTGAGCTGGGTCCCTGGTGAGCTGTTCTGTAATCTCTGTTGTGTCCAATAATGGTGGGAAGCATGGTCGACGACAGTCCACATTGAACACTCGATGCAAGCGAAGGAATGGGGGAATGTTGTGCTCCAAAGCATTGTTTCCCATAGCCTTGGTAATGGTGTAAGGACCATGTCAGAGTGGTCAGAGCTTCAGATGGGTTCTTGCAAGGCGTTCTTTCTGTAGATGCAACCAGACTTTGTTGCCCACCTGAAACTTGTGTCATACCCCTATGGGTGAGGAGAAGTTGTTTCTGTGTTCTTTCATGATGGTACCCCTTTGCTGTTGCTGCTGCATGGAGGAACCCTTCACAGGGGTCATGGATGTGGCAATGATCTTCCCCTTACTTTGGGAGCGAACCAGACAGAAAATGAATTTCCTAGTCTAGGAGATGAGCTCGCTGCCTTTCTTAGCAGCGATCAAAGAGGTGGTGGTAGGTGGGGCTACCTCTTGTATCCTGTATAATGAATTACCCAAAGAAATAATAATAGCGCGAGGCCTTAACTCATACACAACATGTCGCCTCCACAAGTATGGCTAGCCTAATAATACATCACAAACATCTAGAGGTGTAACATCACACAATGCCTCGTCTATGAAGGGTTTGATGTTGTAGGGAAGGCGGCATTGCTGGCGAACTCGAAGATCTCATCCTTGGTGAAGCCACCCGATATTGTACGGCTGTGGGTGTGGTGTAGTTGGTAGGCCCAACCGCTTCATGACCTCTACTGAAATGAGGTTCTTTTGGCTGCCACTATCGACAATGAATTGCAGCGGCGAACCCTTCACCCACAATTGTGAGTGGAAAAGTTGCCCCCCCTCCTCTAGATCTTCGGGCTCATTCTTCTGGATCTTGGTGGTGGAAACAGTGGTGCTGGGCTCTGCATCAATGATCTACTTCCCTTTTCCATTCCCCTTGTCGAGTTCTAATTCAGGGTCAGAACATGCATCTGATTCGGAATCCTTCAACTCAGCCACCAGAGATTACTTGGTCCGACACTCACTTATGTTATGAGTGGGGCTCTTGTGGAACTCACACCACTTTCCTGTGTCCTTCTTCAACTTTGTGGTGTTGTTCTTTTCTTGCGGCTTCGACGGGTTGTCTTGGGCCACCCGATCCAAAGTCTCGCTTCTTTTGTTTCAACTTTTGCTCGATTTTGATAGTGTATCGGTATGCCGCGCTGAGCAAGGAGATGTTCAGGAACTCCATCTCTTCCTGGATGTATCTATGTAGGCAACCACATCATTTGAGTACCAGATGTAGCTTAGAATATTTGATACCCAACTATGTGCGAAGGGTATGAAAAATGTTGGTGAACTCCAGCACATCTTGATCCCTTCCCTGCTGCAGCGTGTCCACTTTATGTATTTGTCCTCATAGCTTTTGACAGGGTACTACTGCTTATTGATGGCATCTCGGAATGAATTACAAGTGGGTGCAACTGAAAATAGTGAGCCTGTGCTTTCATCCTTCTACTCGCAGTAGGTTTTCCACTAGTCCTTGATGTGGTGGGCTACTTTGAGAAGAGCGAAAACAATCTTTTCCCGACTCGAAATTTCATGAACAAAAAGATACCCTTCCAGCAGATTTAACCATTTATCTACGACATCTGCGTCTATTTGACCCTCAAAGATGGGGATTTCAAAGTTAACTTGTACCTTAAAGGGCGTGGAGTTTCCAGAGTAGCTGCTGGAAGCCGATGCGTCGCCTCTGGGTAGTCGCTGAAGGATTTGCCCAAAGTTGTCCATCATCACGTTCCTTTACCACTCGAGGGATTCTTCGAGCAAGATTTTGATAGGATCTCCTACCCCCTCATGTTTCTTTTCATCTGCCACGAGAGGCTGTCGGGATTTGCGAGGCTGGTTTTGCAAAGGTTCGACCAGTTCAAGCCCGAACTCCTTATATCCCGACCTTGTTGGGGACATGCAAAGAAAAATAGAGAAAAAGCAAACCGCTCTAATACCACTGATCTAGATTTAAACAGGAACACATTAAATTACAGAGATAACCATAGACACAAATATGCAGGGGAAATAATACTTCATTTGTGGTGTTGTTCTTTTCTTGCGGCTTCGACGGGTTGTCTTGGGCCACCCGATCCAAAGTCTCGCTTCTTTTGTTTCAACTTTTGCTCGATTTTGACAGTGTATCGGTATGCCGCGCTGAGCAAGGAGATGTTCAGGAACTCCATCTCTTCCTGGATGTATCTATGTAGGCAACCACATCATTTGAGTACCAGATGTAGCTTAGAATATTTGATACCCAACTATGTGCGAAGGGTATGAAAAATGTTGGTGAACTCCGGCACATCTTGATCCCTTCCCTGCCGCAGCGTGTCCACTTTATGTATTTGTCCTCATAGCTTTTGACAGGGTAGTACTGCTCCTTGATGGCATCTCGGAATGAATTACAAGTGGGTGCAATTGAAAATAGTGAGCCTGTGCTTTCATCCTTCTACTCGCAGTAGGTTTTCCACTAGTCCTTGATGTGGTGGGCTACTTTGAGAAGAGCGAAAACAATCTTTTCCCGACTCGAAATTTCATGAACAAAAAGATACCCTTCCAGCAGATTTAACCATTTATCTACGACATTTGCGTCTATTTGACCCTCAAAGATGGGGATTTCAAAGTTAACTTGTACCTTAAAGGGTGCGGCGTTTCCAGAGTAGCTGCTGGAAGCCGATGCGTCGCCTCTGGGTAGTCGCTGAAGGATTTGCCCAAAGTTGTCCATCATCACGTTCCTTTACCACTCGAGGGATTCTTCGAGCAAGATTTTGATAGGATCTCCTACCCCCTCATGTTTCTTTTCATCTGCCACGAGAGGCTGTCGGGATTTGCGAGGCTGGTTTTGCAAAGGTTCGACAAGTTCAAGCCCGAACTCCTTATATCCCGACCTTGTTGGGGACATGCAAAGAAAAATAGAGAAAAAGCAAACCGCTCTAATACCACTGATATAGATTTAAACAGGAACGCATTAAATTACAGAGATAACCATAGACACAAATATGCAGGGGAAATAATACTTCATTTCATTAATGTAAAATACTAAAATATGCTTACAAACATAAATGGAAATAAACCAGCTAGGGCGATGGTAGCTTATCTCTGAGAAGAGATGTGGCGGCTACATGCCTCTGAATTGTGTTACAATGAGGCTCGAAGGCCTATTTATTGTTGAGAAACAATGGAAAATCATAAACATCCAAAAACATAACCCTAGAAGATGAAACACCAAACTATG
Organism: Pinus tabuliformis; assembly: GCA_031772625.1. NCBI lineage: Eukaryota > Viridiplantae > Streptophyta > Pinopsida > Pinales > Pinaceae > Pinus > Pinus tabuliformis. Next base: position 383,316,948 of record CM062804.1, on the reverse strand, counting down.
GGCCCCGTTTGGGTAAATTGGTACATCAACTTCCCGGGATCGTAACTTTGGCATCTGATCTCCGTTTAACGCGTACAATAGCTCGTTAGAAAGATCTATCCGAGGAATATAACTTTGGGAAGAGAAACATCAATCTATAAGCTATGTTGCTCCATGTTTTCCCAAAAAACGTCTTTTAGGGCCTCAAAACGGCTCCAGAAGTTCAAGACCCGAAAAACTGTTAAAAATAGTAAATTGTGCTACAATCAAGGAAACTAAAAAATTGAAAGAAACAATGGTGGAGTCTAAGTGGACTTGGCGGGTGGCCACCAATATCCACCTAGATCACACTGTCATCCCCTTCATCAGGTATTCTTCTCTGAGTAGTCTCAATTGTTTCCATTCTCGCATGCAGACTTCAGATCTCCTCTAGAAGAACCGCATTTGCTTTCGGTCTTCCTCGACCAATGCCAGCTCCTCTCCTTGGCAGCATGTTTACTGTAATCAACCTTAATCTTTTCTTCGATACCACAAATGATGCAGGAAACAATTGTTTCAAGGAAATATCAACAATCGGCCCTGCGTTTGCTATTTCCTTTACTCACTTCACCTCTACTGCAAATCTCTAATTTCCACCCTTTTAAGTAGCCAACACTGATATTTCCCCTTTGTAATTAGAACTGCTTGCGATTCTCTGTAGATCGTAACACATTAGATCCAACGGTACAGATTATATCGCAATCGCAAATCGCTATGGGTAAGCATTCAGGTCTCGGCCCTTACGTACAGAGTGTTGCGATGCGATATAGTCAATGGTCCCACTTCCATTGCATATCGCGCTATTCTGCGGTCGAGGTCCGGTAACATACACATGACTTCTTGCGATGCGATATTTTGCCATCACACTTCACAATTTCTTAAGGCTATGGTCCGATCACACTCCACTATTTGTTTGCGATGCGATATGGGTGATCCAACAGTTGGCGAGGTTTCACACTGTTGGTTCGAACTTGGATCAACGACTGAACTTAAGCGGCCTCAACGCTGTTAATAACGCTAAAGACCTGCGATTTCCGTTGAACTTTGTGTTTTATAACATAAAACATGAAAATAGAGAAATATTGGTGTTGCCACGAATATGAATAATCAGAGGTGAAACGAGAGTTTCCCCAGTATCAATATATAAACATACACATGGCATCAATTATTCATTATAAAAAACAGTTACAAAGTCTCGGCCTTTGGCTCTATTACGACGATTAAAAGACCTATGTTTCAATCTAAATCCTTGCTCTATTACTTAACTCCTGCTTCACTCAATCCTCTCTCATCCCTGCCCATCCTTTTACATTACATTTTTCTCCTTTTAATCAATCGAATCCCACTCTAACTACTCAATCCCTATTTTAAACATTCTAATAGTCAAATCTCTATTTTTCAGCTCTATCACACACTTATGGTAACAACTTATCTTTGGATCTAAAATAAGACAATTTATACTTATTATAATAATGAAATACAACTCATTTCTTGAGAGATCCAACCTTCTCAGTAAAAATTGACTTTTGACCACTTAGGTCAATGAAATTCAACTTGTTTAGCCACAACATGTGAACAGACTTTCACATTGTTGGCTAAGTCCAGATGCTCCTGCATCATCAACTAAGGTAACACCGTGGAATTTCTTGAATATATTTCTCTGTCCATACTTTTATATATGCCACATATTCAATCCAAATATCTTAAGAAATAATATGACGTTTATATTATATAAGATGTATATTTTATTCTAGCATAGGATATGGAGTAAGTTTGAATCTTGAGATCAAACCTAGAAGTGCCTAATTCATCCATTTTATTTGGTTTCTTCTTTGCACCAGTGATTTGGGTTGTCATGAGAGTCCTCCCCTTATGAATTCCATTGTTGTTGAAAAACAACCGCATATAAACATGAGGGAGACTTTAGCGTGAAATGGGTATTTATCTCATGAGTTTATTCTGGCGAATTTTCACACTTTCAAAGCTTGCATATGTGCTAAAAATCATAGGTAAACACAGACTTGGAAGAGAACTCAAAGTTGTTATGTAGTTACTGAATCTAATTCCAATCTTAGAGGTACAAAACTCGATTCCATAGAAATGGAGATCTCAACAAGTTAAAAATCAGTTTATGGATTATTGAAGACTTAAATTGATAGCTTCAATAATACTAAAGCATTCAAAGCATTCATTATTGCAATGAGAATATATCAGATACACCAACCTTATTTATGCATTCAAAAGCAACATCTAACAAATATATTTAGCATCTAGCTTTTAGTGTTTTACTAGAAATGCATGAAGCATTATATAAATAGAGTGTGGCCTTTTGAAAAATCTATTCAATGCTTTTACTTGTGTAAAAAATAGACCGACATATCAATATAGGAATCAGGATTATAACTATGTTACCATAAATGAAATGGGAGTTTTTGTTTCAAGAAGAAAACAGAATAACATGGAAAACATCATTTTGTATTATCGTTCTGGTTTATCCATCCAAGAAACCAATTTCTCTAGAAATGGATGGCTTCTTGAAACCGTTTTTTGAGAAATATGATCTTATTTCTCCTTAAACTAGTTCATTTCTCCTGTGTCTCCAATTGATTCCATTTTTAACTTGCACATAAATTTAATATATTTAGATTGTATATTGATAAGTTCACGTCTGGAGTTTTAGTAAACAATAATTAAATAGTACATGAATTTTGTTTGAAGATTTATTTTTGATGATTACAACAATATATTGATCAAGTCATTTCATAAACTCAAAATAAATCTTGATCCAAGGTTTACTAAATTATCATCTAGGTTTTCTAAAATCCTATTAGAGGTTGTCAATTAAGAGCCTAAATACCATAAATTATAACCCCTTTCTATAAGAGCTTTTGCGACTGAAACTTCCATGGTGTGAAACCCTTTCATGTCTTCCATCTCATGTGGTGGACTTGATGCCAATAAAATCATTATTGAATACTCTATCCAATGTTATAACATTTTCACACTTCTAGTCTCATATGATATTTTAAATGTATTTTCTTTTAAACTTATATTTCAAAAAAAATCCCATTAGTATGATATCGTTCAAAGAAAAAATAACAGTATAAAAACTATACAACGAAATAATTATAAAACATATGTGTTCTATTAGGATGTTTCCACTTCAAAAGCGTATTTTAGTTTTTCAATTTAAGTAAGCAAGAGGAAAAAATTATGTTGGGAACATGAAGGTGTATAAAATGAGATTTAAATATTAATTTATCGCCTTCAAAAAATAATAGAAATGATTTCACCAAAAAAGATCTTTTAAAAGATAGGTGGAATAAACTACATCTTGTATAGATAGAGCTCATTTTATTTTATTTTTTGAAAAATATGCATTAAGCACTAAATTAATTAATGAGAACAAGTCACTGGTTAATTTTTTCCAAAAGACTACAGAGAAAAACATATAATTAAATGCAAAGTTGACACATAACACACACACATATGTTAGAAAGATAACATAATTTATTACAAATTTATTTTTAATTACATTTCAAAATTCACAAGGTGTATATGAGTTTTGAGGGCTTCAATTTAAAAAATATGTAAAATGTCAAATTTTCATTGCCACATGTTACTAAGAAGTGGGATACATCTTAGTGGATTCACCCTCTTGCATTACAATTAGGGAACATATTTTATATGCCTTTTTTCATCAATGATAGTACAAGGAATCCTAAACTTGGACTTCACCATCAACAACTTTGTCGAAGGGAGGGATAGTGGTAGGGGATTTAAGAACAAGCCTAGGGAGGGTTAACAACTAACAGATATTGAGAATTGTCTCCTATCTTATTTTACAAAGTTGCCATCAACAAGAAGAATGAGTAGATGATCACATTGCATGTCAAAAGTGTTGATGGCGCTTCCACCTACACAAGCAACGAGAAAATCTATTTGACTATTGAGCACACAGTAAATTGTTATGACGATGTAAATGAGATTGCAATAATCCTAAACCATAAGATGACACATGTTTGGAAGTGGAGCAACAATAATGCTTATATGTTATCAAATTAATTAAATTCATCATGGATTGTGCTTTCCTCACCCATAATCTCACCCCTTCAAACTATGTTAATCCCAATAATAATAATAATAATAGAAGATTGAATTATGAACACAATGTCACTAATTACTTTCTCTAGGGCTATGACACTTCTCTTTGACTCCGTTGCCAACATGAATTCAATCATTGTGGGATGGATGACACTTGGGATTCTTCAATGATCTCATAGGTCAAATTGTTAATAAAGTAAATCCAACAACCCTAAGGGATAATGGTCCCAATAATGATAATAGATTGAACTATGGCTACAATGTCACTAACTACTTTCTTTAGTACTATGACACACTTAGGTTTGACTTCCTTGCCAACATGAACTTTAATGTTGTGAGTTGGATGGAACTAGACATCATTCCATGATTTCATAGGTCAAATTGTTGATAAAGTAAATCCAATAGCCCTAAGGGATACTAATCCAAATAATAATAAAACTATGGCTACAATGTCACTAACTACTTTTTCTAGTACTACGGCACTTAACTTTCGCTTCATTGCAAACTTAAATATAAAAAAAATTGGAACTAACTCCATTGTTAAATTAAAAATATTTTACCTACCTATAAAATGCCTCCTATTCTCACCCCTCTCCATAAAATTTAAACCAATACCATAATAAAAACTAAATCCCAAAAAACTAACACATTTACTAACCATAAATATTTCCTAAGCATCTTTTATATATATAGAGACAAACAATAGATTTATATTTGGGACTTCTCGACCTTCTTTCCAAAGCATTGATTACTCTATTGTTACCTCTTTTGGCGTGCTTCATAATCATCCAGGATTATGAATGCTTTTTAAATTTGTACTCTACATCCAATGGGTTGTATGGATGACGCTAATTCTCTACTATGTAAGTCTTTTTTAACGAGAGGGAGTAGACATTCTTGCGTAGTGGCTGGTAGGCTATAGGCCTAGTGGAGGCGAACTTTTTGGCGGAATTCGTAGTGGCTGGTAGGCTATAGACCTAGTGGAGCCGAATTTTTTGATTTTTCGGAAGTTTTTTTGGTGGGTTTTTCTAGTTAATTTTTTCTAAAATCTGGAGTAATTTATTGAAATCGCAAGTTTGATAAGTAATTTCTGCACAATCAAAACGTCCTAGTAATTTTTTAAGTTAAAAACCATTTTAAATAATACAAATCAAGATTTAACCTCAATTTTTTCTGCCGAAAAATCTCCAAAAAATCACACTAAAAACAATTCCCTTTTACCAATATTAATACCAAGTAAATTGCTTTCATGACCATGTGCCCCAACGAACCATGTTGGTAGTTGGGTCATTGGATAGATTACTGTGGTAAGAATATTAATTGCAAAAGCAAAACTAGTAGTTGGCGTTCAGGGAGTCATGGTCAGCACTATTGGTTCAGAAAGGACCACATCACAATTCACAAGCTGTCGAGCACTAAGCACCTGTCTGTTCGCAACCAACCCCAAGAATCTTTATGTGGTGGGATGTCTCAGGTTCAAGGCGTAGGTCAAGATTGCTGCGTGCAGTTCCAGCTAATCAGCGATCGTATGTATTTTGAGCTTAGCTTCATTTATCTTGTTATCTAGATCTTTACCTGCCTCGGCTTCATCCTCTTTGCATTTGCATGTCTGTCTATGTCTGAGCTTCATCTTTCTGTTCATCAATGGCCACCGATCTCCATCACAATATCAAAACTTTTTCCCTCTTCACTTCTTCGGCCTCCTAGTCAGCCCCTGTTACCACATTTTCACACAGCACGTGGTCTGGATGTCAAGAACATGTTATATTTACACTTTCAGCGTGGCTTCGTACCATGTGTATCATCGGTGGTCCGGAGGTCAAGAACATTTCACCCTCTTATCTTTAATCATCTGGCAGATAATAGATTGCGAGTTGGAAATGGTGGAAGCCGATGTTCAAACAGCATCCGTTCATATTGCCATTTTATATGCAAACAATGAGCAATTCACTTGGTGCTTGGATGAACTCGACCTTGTCGTGCAGTCAAGGGTTAACATTCTTCCGATCTTTTCAGATTCAAGCCACATCCAGCCTGTATATCTGGAAAAATTACACATTACTGGTAAGTGAATCTATGAATCTCTCTGTATACTGTTTGTTTTTTCATTAAAAAAAAATAAGGTACAGAAATATGAGGTTTCCAAATTTAAATTACAGATGCCAATCCACCACAAAGATCTTGGAGAAATATTGCAGAGGACAAATGGATGCTCTGTAGTCGTTTGCAGCAGACGACCAACACAGATTGAAGTTTTCTTGGAGCTATCGTCTTGTGTAAGTGCTTCAATCATTTCAAACTTTGTCTTCTATTGAAAATGAATATTTCAAGTTTGTTTATGCCAAGCGTGATAGATCTGCCTGGTGTATATTTTTCCTCTTGAATTAGTAGATAATGAAGAGTGATAGATCTGTACACTTCTCAAGTTTGTTGAAGGGCAGAATGATAAATCTGTATATTTTTCTTCAATGAATAGGTAATAAGCGAAGTTCCCGGAGGTCAATACATACATATCTGGGATTCGTTCAAAAATATTATAACAGGAAAGATCAGGGATCAGGTCCTCGTGTCTGTCTGACGCCTCTATTCACTGTTTCCCAATTTTGAGTTATGAGGAACTGACATCTTGTTGCAACCAAAGACTGGGGTTACTACATCTTATAATCCCTTGTCTTCCCGGATTCATGTGGAGAAATTCAGTGTTACAAGTGAGTGGGAGGAAATTACAATCATTGTGGCAGCATGAATTTATGGTAGACAAAGGTATCTTGCTTCAGCTACTATCTTTTTAAGTTGTGCCAACAATTCCATGGGAGGTGGAATTCTTGATCAGTTGTGCCAACAATTGAATGAAAACCTCTGCTGAAGATGGCAGTGCTGTGTTACAAAGAACACAGAAAAAAGAGCAGTTTCGATTGTTTAAGTTATGACGAGCGTTGAGATTGATTAATCCTTGTCAAAATAGTACAGTAGCACAGCGTAGTCTAGCGAAAGCAGCAGTGTCTAGCGCTTATGTAATGCTGATCGTTGAGATTGTTTCATGGTTGTAAAAATAGTACAGGTACAGGCACCGAATCGGTAGTTTTATTATGTTTTATTTGTAATAGTAAAGTGATGGCTTATTGGGTATGATAAAGAGAGATGTTGCCAAGTTTGTTGTGGATATTTGCTTTCAATTTGTGGTTTGCTTTCATATTCTTGATAGGTTAGTGGTGATGACATGGTATCAGAGGTATCAGGTGGAGACATTAAGATGAATTTAACGGACAAGTTTGCAGCTCTGTAGAATAGTTCCAACTTTTGTTACCAGATAATTACTTGGTAAATATAAAAACCTTTTAATTATTTGGTTTCATTTATATTAACAAAATAATTTGTTACTGGCTAGTAGTATAATTGGCAAAATGTATGTTAGCAAGTCTCTATATATAAGTGATTGGAAGTTCAATTTCCGGAACTTGAAAAAATAAAAAATTTATAATTTTCTCGCATTCCTGTTCGTTGTCATCTGTCTCAAATTGCGGTTCCAATGAACTTCTGGTAACAAAAGAAAACTGTTGGTTGTTCATAATAAACCCCATAAAGAGGGTAACTCTAACATCCAACTGCAAACCCCTCCTTTAGTGGCTTTCAACCGGATCGACCTCATCAAACAGCATCTTTCATAGCATACTCTTGGAAGGGAATAAATCATGCATGTCTGCTTCATAGGCAACCTAGAGCTACAGCTAATCAAAACCCTCTAAATAAATCAAATAAGGCGACTTCTTTGAACAAAGAAACCTCTCCAGTTATAGCGCTACTCTAATGAATTGAATTTCTGGTTAGCATAATCACTTCCAAATTCTCATATTGTTCAGAACTACATGTCTTCAATGAGATGTTTCAACCGAGCCCCTCTAAAGAACCTGCACATTTCACTTGAGATCACTCTGAATCATCACTTCTTCTTTTGAAATTTGGTTGAATCGTAACTTTCTCTTTTGAAAATTTGTTTTTTTAAATTTAAGCAATCATGCTTAGTGCTCAAGATTGGACCAAAATTTTTATAAAAACTAAATCTTTCCACCTAATTATGTCCTAAGGCGTTTCCTCCGAGATTAACTCCCTTCCCAGGGCACCTGTGCCTTCGTGAGCTGTTGATTGGAATGTTAGACGATTAAAATAATTCAGACCATTGGATTGATTTTTTTACAGGTATTAGTTTGTTACGATACTCCAAACCCTGTTGCTTTAACAAAGATCTTTGATATAAGCATCGACATCACCGAGCAGAAAAGCTTTGTCCATTTTCGACACATTAGGACCACTGCACGAAGCTCATAGGTTCTTCACGGCCATTTGCAGGCTTTTTCCTAAGTTTCCGTGGCTTTCTCTCGACTACAACAGACCTTCAACCTTTAATTGAGGCAGAGGGTTTTACTACAGCAGAGGTTGAGTCTTTAATTGAGACAGAGGGTTCTACAAGAAAAAACTTTTGATTCAATGCTAGAGCGCAGGGTTTAATGGGTTTCCGTGGCTTTCTCTCGACTACAACAGACCTTCAATCTTTAATTGAGGCAAAGGGTTTTACTACAGCAGAGGTTGAGTCTTTAATTGAGACAGAGGGTTCTACAAGAGAAAACTTTTGATTCAACGTCAGAGCGCAGGGTTTAATGGATTAGAGGGTAAACCTATGCTCCCCTCTTTTATTGCTATAAACGGGGAAATTCCAAGGTTTTGAGTTTTGTATGACTGCTATTTTTTTAAGTAATTTTAATCTGTATTAGTAAACCAATGGTCCCCTCTTTTATTGCTATAAACAGCTAAATTTCAAGGTTTTGAATTTTGTATGATCGTTTTTTTTCAAATAATTTTAATGTGTATCTGGTTTGAACTCGGAAACCACTTGCCGTTTTAAAATATATTATAGACGTTTGACGATTTTTTACCTCCAAACTACAGCGAGATTTAAGGATTTTGAGTTTTATAGCATTGCATTCTACTTTAAATAGCTTATTTTGTATCTGGTTTGCATTGGAAACCACCTGACAATTACGCTGGTCAGCATTGATGTTGTCGCTGCTGAGATGGAACCCTGAAAACAACGAAAGGGATTTTTGAAGGCCTGTATATCAGAGTTACTTTAAATAACTTTATTTATTGTATCTGGTTTGCAGTGGAAACCACCTGATAATTACACTGGCAAGCATTGATGTTGTAGCTGCTGAGATGGAACCTTGAGAACAACGAAAGAGATTTTTATTGTATCTGGTCTGCAGTGGAAACCACCTGATAATTACACTGGCTAGCATTGATGTTGTAACTGCTGAGATGGAACCCTGAGAACAAGGAAAGAGATTTTTGAAGGCCTGTTTATCACCCAGGTGAGCAAATGAGAATGGTGGCCAGAACCCTGAGAACAAAACCAGCGTCTTTTCAGTAAGCCTGGTGAGAAAGAATCTCCAGTCACACAAGAAAGACTAAATTTTTAGGTTCATATTTTTCGGACCTGATTCATTTTTAGTTCTAATACAAACTAGAACTAAATGTTAAAAGACAAATCTGTTCCTAAACTGAATGGAAAATGGTTTCCTGCTTGCACCCTCATATCAAGAAAAAAATTAGAAACGCTGAAAACTGAACTTCATATAGAGACAAACAAGGAATCAATTGCATTTGAAGAGGCAATTGTTTCAAATGCGAATGGCAACCAGAAGCTTGGGAACAACAAAAGGGATTTTGAAGGCCGAGTTATATCAAGGGTAAGCTAAACTAGCTTCTATTTAGGATGCCTAATGAGAAAAAATGCAGTGGTCAGACATTAAAGACATTGAATGGCAAAATGTTTCATGCATGCACCCTGAGACTAAGAGTAGATTAGAAATGTTCAAGATTGAACTTCAACATACGTTGGAGACTTATACGGAAGCAATTGCATTTGAAGAGGCCATTGTTGCAAGTGCGAATGGCAGCCGGAGTGTAAGGCCTTCGCAACTCGGGCAGGCAAGCGACGGGCGCGCGGCACGGCGGGCGCACACGGGTGCGACGAGCGGGCGAACAATGCGACGGACGGGCGCTCCTTGCGACAAAGTGCGACGGTCATCCGAGCCTCTTGCGATGAAAGAATGCGACGATATGTGGGAGCACGAACACTTAGTGCGAAAATGAAAGGAGAGCGAAAGGCTTTATACCACGATTGGAGAGGCTTGCACGATGGAGCAAAGCCGACTTGTATTTGGTTATGTTATGGGCGTTGTAACATGGTTTATGGGGTCGGCCTTAAGGCTGGACACCCCTTCACACTTGAGCAAGCATGCGTATATATACATGGACGCAGAGCTCATTTGGCAATCACTCACCAAGCAACTCGCTATCTCTTCTACGCATTGAGCAGGGGTAAAAGGGCGCAGATAAGTGCGCATAACTCATGCGCTCAGGGAGGAAGTGCGCAGATTTACCGGAAGCAGTCGTAGGTTGACAAGAGGGCAGTTTGAGGTGGAAATCGTGCAGAGTCTAAGGGGGAGTCTTAGGTGTCTCGGGTGAGCACCCTCCTACCGTGTAGATTGTCATTGATGTATTGTAAGGCTGTTCTATGCCTTGGATTGTAAATTATTCTAAGTGTTGGCTTGAAGCTTTGACAAGCACACTTGTATTGTATTATTGAAGAACTGTTATAATATATTGTTGGGCAGACTTTACCGGGAGTTGCCCCTCCCTTTATACCTGTTTGCAATTGTTGTTCTCGGTTAGTTGCATATGGATAATGAATGAGTATGGGCTTCATTAAGTATAAAGGCTAATGCATTTTACTTGGTTGAGAAACACAAAGTAAGTAAGGACAAGTGAATTAGGCGTAGTCCACGAAGGTGAGTATTGGTGAAAAGAAAGTGTTCGGTGGTGCCGCACCTCGCTATAAGTGGTTGGAAGACTACCGCTAATGTAGGGGCGTGACATGTGGTATCAGAGCTCGGTTTAGAGTTGGTGAGCAAGGTTTGCTCGTGTTCGGTTGATAATTGAAGCAGGTGTACCCACACTCTTGGACACTTGGAAGTTTGACAGGTTCTTGCAGGTGAAGGAAACCGTTTCACACGAAGTGGAACAAGGGTTGGTTCTAATTGCAGGTGACTTGGTGAAGCTGTTGAATGGTTGAAACTAGATTGCAGAAGAGCAAAAAGTTGTTAGAAATGGCAGCTGATTCTCAGGCTGGGTCTAGTCATACAATGAAGGATACTACTCTTGGGTTCATTGAAAAGGTGATTGAAAAGATGGAGGCTTTGGAGACTTCTTGGGATAAGAAGATGGACTCACTTGCTAGAGAGCAAGAGACCAACTTGAAGACCAGGGAAGAACTTGAAGAACTCCGAACACAACATGATGAACTCGAGCACAGTATGAGTACATTGATCTTATGTGTACACAACTTGAAGTAAGGGTCAAAGAGGTTGAAGAAGCAAGGGATCAGGGTCTTGCAGAGATCGTGAACTTGAAGAAAACTCTTGACGGAGCCAATGATGAGATAGCGGTGTTGAAGAAAGCAGTGAGGCACAACTCAGGTGGAGGAGTACCTCATGTGAAGGTCAAGGAACCGGAATCTTATGATGGCACAAGGAATGCAAAGACTCTTGGCAACTTTCTATGGGACATGGAGCAATACTTGGAACGATTGGGTCTATCTGATGATGAGACAAAGGTCAAGGTAGCTGCTCAGTTCTTAACAAAGGATGCTAAGATGTGGTGGCGAAGGAGGTTAGATCAGATTGCCAATGGCAGTGCTGATGACATTACTTCGTGGGATGACATGAAGAAGGCTTTGCAGACTCATTTCAGTCCTCAGGATGAAACATGGGAAGCAAGGACAAAGATTAAGTACATAAAGCAGACCGGAAGCCTACAAGCATATCAGCGGGAGTTTGCAAGTGCAGCTCTGGAACTTCCTGACATGGCGGAGAGGGACAAGGTGTTCAACTTCATTATTGGGTTGAAGCCTTGGGCACGCAATGAAGTGAAGAGGCAGAAGATAAGGACACTTGAAGAAGCTTTTGCTGCTGTTGACAGGTTGGTGGAACATTATGATGAGACTTCTGATGATAGGAAGAAGAAGTCTGAGAAACCGAAAGATAAGAAGAAGGAAGATGCTTCAAAATCGGATGATAGTTCGAAGATGAAGAAACCTTTGAAGTGTTGGATTTGTGCTGGTCCACATACGGTGAAGAATTGTCCTTCTAAACCAAAGGTGGCTGCTATTGCACAATCTGATGGAAAGCATGAAGGTGCTTCTGTGGGGATGATGCAGATACTTGGTGCTTCTGCTACTACGGAGGTAACCTCTAGAAGAGATCCTGAAAGGAACAGGTTGGAGTATGTTCAGATGAAGGTTGGAGGTGCGGATATACTCACTATGGTGGATAGTGGGGCTTCTCACAACTTCATGGGTGAAGATACTGCGAGAAGGATTGGGCTGAAATTTGTACCGGCAAGGGCACAAATGAAGACAGTGAATTCTCCTCCTAGTGAGATTCTTGGTATAGCTGAGAAGGTGGACACTACACTTGGTGAATGGACCGGGAAGGTGGACTTCACTATAGTGCGGATTGATGACTATGAAGCTGTATTGGGGATGGAATTCATGAAACAATTTGAGGCTATGGTTGTACCACATTTGAGGAAACTCTTCATTTATGATGGAAGGGAAGATGTACCCATTGGTGTTCCAACCATTGGTGTGACAAAACCTGATCATAAATTGGGAGGAATGCAAATGGAAGATAAGGAGAAGGTGAACAAGCGGTTGTCCACTGTTGAGGCAAAGCTTGTGGAGCAGTCATTGGTCATTAGATCACTTTCAGATAGCATCTTGGACTTATCAAGAAGGCTAGAGCTAGTGGAGGATGATGATGATGATATTGATGAGGTGTATGTGAGGCCGAATATCTAGAAGGAAGACCGGGAGGCATATCTACAAAGGATGGAGATTGAGGATCCTGATAGGTGGATTGAGTTGATTAGTGAGGGAGAGCCTTCAGGCTCTACTCCCTCTACATCTTCTTAGATGACATAGAAGATGGGGCTCATTGTTAGCTGCTCATGGCAGTGAGTCCTTAAACATGTTTGAGCAGGTATGATTGATGGTGCAGGGATGGCTTGGCATCAAGCATCATGGCATGTTGCAGATGGATGGAGTTTCCATGGACCTGAGCATGGATTGTAGATTATTGATGAGTCAAGGACGTGGCTGATGTTTGAGGAACAGTTGATGAGGACATGAGGATGTTCACTCTCATGGATTGAGCGTGATGGTTGGATTAGCTACCCAACTAGTTCAGACATGGGGTCGCGAAGTGTACAGAGATGTGTTGGCGTTATGCTGGAGTATCATGACAGAGGTTCACATGATGACATATGGATCGAGATGACTACTGATATATTGTTGAGATGAGATGTTGACACATGGTTGAGGTGTGTTAGCACTTGTTGACATATCATGGGCAGTTTTGCACATGGAGATGATGACATGATGGAGTTGACACATTGTTGCGGTAGACATGTAGCTTGAGTTGGAGGGATCAAACCTTCCATGGTGGAGAGCAGCATGGGGAGATTGTGACAGCGTGGTCGATGATCATGGACAGCTATGACATACATTGGTATGGTTGTCTTGGTGACAATTGGTCACTAAGGTGTTACATGATGGAGATGGAGCTTTATGCAGGGATGTTTGCCTTATATGGAGGAGTCTACATCATGGTTGATGATGATCTTGGTGGAGAGCTACCGAGATGGCATGTTGTCGAGGACGACAACGATTTCAGGTGGAGGAGGATGTAAGGCCTTCGCAACTCGGGCAGGCGAGCGACGGGCGCGCGGCACGGCGGGCGCACACGGGTGCGACGAGCGGGCGAACAATGTGACGGACGGGCGCTCCTTGCGACGGTCATCCGAGCCTCTTGCGACGAAAGAATGCGACGATATGTGGGAGCACGAACACTTAGTGCGAAAATGAAAGGAGAGCGAAAGGCTTTATACCACGATTGGAGAGGCTTGCACGATGGAGCAAAGCCGACTTGTATTTGGTTATGTTATGGGCGTTGTAACATGGTTTATGGGGTCGGCCTTAAGGCTGGACACCCCTTCACACTTGAGCAAGCATGAGTATATATACATGGACGCAGAGCTCATTTGGCAATCACTCACCAAGCAACTCGCTATCTCTTCTACGCATTGAGCAGGGGTAAAAGGGCGCAGATAAGTGCGCATAACTCATGCGCTCAGGGAGGAAGTGCACAGATTTACCGGAAGCAGTCGTAGGTTGACAAGAGGGCAGTTTGAGGTGGAAATCGTGCAGAGTCTAAGGGGGAGTCTTAGGTGTCTCGGGTGAGCACCCTCCTACCGTGTAGATTGGCATTGATGTATTGTAAGGCTGTTCTATGCCTTGGATTGTAAATTATTCTAAGTGTTGGCTTGAAGCTTTGACAAGCACACTTGTATTGTATTATTGAAGAACTGTTATAATATATTGTTGGGCAAACTTTACCGGGAGTTGCCCCTCCCTTTATACTTGTTTGCAATTGTTGTTCTCGGTTAATTGCATATGGATAATGAATGAGTATGGGCTTCATTAAGTATAAAGGCTAATGCATTTTACTTGGTTGAGAAACACAAACTAAGTAAGGACAAGTGAATTAGGCGTAGTCCATGAAGGTGAGTATTGGTGAAAAGAAAGCGTTCGGTGGTGCCGCACCTCGCTATAAGCGGTTGGAAGACTACCGCTAGTGTAGGGGCGTGACACGGAGCCTTGAGAAAAATAGAAGAATTCGGAAGGGTTATTTATATCCGAGGAAAGCAAAAGTAAGTTTTTTTGCGTCCTTTGACACACTAATGATTGAATTTTGGAATTTATATTTTTTTTGGGATCTGATTCAGTTTTACTATACAATACAAATGAGGAGGAAATGTAGAACGAAAATCTAAAAATGGGGTTTTAGCTTGTAGAAAAGGACACTCCACAAAGCGATGTTGGTTGTTTGTTGTTTAACAATGAGATTTAGATTTTAAAATTGACTCCTTAAAATTTTCCCATATTTATTTTTCAGGATGAGTATTTCATAGTTGTAGATTTATAGTGAATTATTTAAAGCAGGGGAAAACACAAAACCTGACATTTTTCAGCCGCTGGTTTTTATAAATGATGCCCGGAGAAAAAGGATCAGAGAATTCAGAGTGAGATGAGATGGCTATCCAAGATTTTGGATATTCACACACAATACCGCTTTTGGAATCTATGGGCAGCATCGGCACTGAACTTTGAACTTTGAAATCACCGATGGTTTTTCGGCGGGACCGTTAGAACCTGAAAACTTCTATTCTTCGCTGGATATTGAAACGCTCTGTGAGTTTCCAATACGACCATCTAATCTTTAACTGAATGTTTGGCAAAATTCGTAGTTTAGTAGCTTCGCTAAATTTGGGGATTTCTAAATATATCCACGTCTGCGCGTAGCTGGATTTTAATTTAATTTTTATTTTTGTGAAAACATTTCTCCATTTGTGATTTGTGAGATATGTAGTTGGATTTTAGTTGAATTCATATAATTTTTTTTTTGCATTTTTGTGATCGGTAGATATTGTTTTGAACGGTTAAAAATTTTGTTAGGTTGTTTTCAATTTTCTTATTTAATATTTATTATAAATTTATTATTATCAATAATAAGATATTTTTTTTAATTTGTTTCAAAAAAACATATTATATTTTATTAAAATTTAATAATTATATATTATACAATATTTTAGTATATAAAAAAATTAATTTAAATAAATATAAAATATATTTTGTGAGATAAAAGACATAAATATAAAACATATTTTTATTGGCAATTATAAATAATATATAAATAAAAACATATTTTTATTGGCAATCATAAATAATATATAAATAAATAGTATATTAATTATTGAATAAGTTCAACATATTTCCAATTATTACTTGTTCTTTAATGTATTTAAAAGTAGATATTTCTCTAAACTATTCTTAAAGTAAAACACTTTTCATTTTTTAAACCAATGGTTTTTACCTCTAGATGTCTTTTCATTTTTTTGTTGTTGTTGTTGTGTAAATCAGCATTTTATATTAAGACAATAATACATATTTACAAAAGGTCTGCTCGTGCAGACAGAAGACTGCTTTCCTAGTCCGAATACAACCAATCATGACCAAAATGACCTCCTAAAGAACCCCAGGGCACACCACGCAGGGCGGTAGAGAAAGTCAGGGGTTGACAAAAAAAAACAAACAGTGAACCAGCAGAATAACAGCAAAACCATAGTATATCCAAATCCGAGGCTCACTGAGACCCACATAGAGCCTTAGACAACTACTAAGAGAAAAAAAAAACCAGAAAACTGACAAAACGGATAAGTTCCAAGGTCAGTGATCGAATGTACAGACCCATGCCCCAGGAACTCACCCAGTGCTTGCAACAGATACCCATTACATCTCGAGAACAACATAATTCTTGGAGGATTCCTGACCAGTCGGAGCCTTGGCTCTGCCCGCCTGAGGTAGCGATGAGAGTGTGCCCTGACTGGTGCCCGTTTTCTCCTTTGCCATTTCCCCAACACTCACAACTTCCTGACAAATGGAGTGACGCAGAAGGCTGATCAAGATTGTTAGCTTTTTGGAAATGCTATCGAATTGCTGCTCCAGACCGCTGATTTTAAAGTCCAAGGTTTCCAAGATCGCCTCATGCTCCGCAGAAGTTACAAAAATAGCTTTTTGAGCCTATCGTGCCTGGCTGATATAATCACCTTGCATGCTTATGGCATTTTCCAGCATCGTCTTCATCCGCCACATTTCCGCCTGCGTGCGGACATAGTGGGTGGCCCGAGTTGTAGATGTTCCAGGGTCCTGGACCCACTCCATATCCTTCTCCAGTGCATGCTCCTCCAAGTTCTCCTCTTCCTCGGCCACTATAGCCTCCAGCTCCTCAATCTTACGTTTTTCCCTCTGAGAGGTCCTTGTTTCATAAGTTTCCCGAGCTTGCTTGAGATCTCAGTTGGCAGAAGCATTTCTGCTGCCCTCGCCCACCATTGTCTTGAAATTAAGCACCGAACAACACCGTATTCTGAGGGCCGAGAAAATGAGTTTCTGCAGACTAACAGAATACACAGTGGTGCTACCGTTATTGGGGACTGAAGATATAGAGGAGAGAGCAGGTGAGTCACTTGCTGCGTTCCATCTTGTCACCTGCTGACCACAAATCCTTTCATAATTATCCTTGCTTCGTGGTTCACACTTTCGATGATGTATCAGATTTTTGCTATTAAGTTTTTCCCGCTTGAACCTCTCCGATGAGTGCCAAGTGTCCATACTTTTAAATGGGTGCTGGCGGAACTCATACTTTTCATTCATGGAGCTGAAGGGAGTACCTCCCGCCTGCTTGTGCATTGAAAGCCCATTTCCTGCCTATCCTTCATTCTTTTGCCGACCCTTAATTCTCCCAGCAGTACGATTGATAATAATCATATCCCAATACCTGCAAAGAGCGTCGTCCCTCTGGCCTTATCTTTCGTTAACCATGTCCTGCCTCGAGAGCATAGTACACTTGTTTCTTACTTCCGGGCAGGTGACGTCTTGCCAACAGCTGTCCATGATGATAGCGGAGTTCTCTATACCATAATTTGCCAGATGATTCGCTACGATATTAGCTTTGCGGCGAACTGCCTGAAAGATTAAACCATTCAAACGCCCAAGATGTTCGGCAATACTCTTTGTCACCTTGGCCAGTCTCCAATGCTGAATGACTTTGCTTGCTTTGGCTCCCGCATACATCCTTCTCGCTGCTGTGATTGCGAGCTGAGAGTCCCCTTCTACCACTGCTGCGCCCGCCTGTAATTTCCGAAGAATTCTCAGACCTTGTTCCAGTGCTGCAAACTCCATCTCATTATTGGTTCCTTCCCCTAAGGCTCTGCTATAGATGTACTGAATTTCTCCTTCGTTTTTCCTGAGAATGCCTCCGATGCCGGCCAGACCTGGATTACCCCGAGAAGCACCATCGAAATTTAGTTTAAGGAAGCCTGAAGGTGGCCGTTTCCAGATACTTAAAGTGGTATTTATCTCCTGTTGGCGATTCACGGTAGCCGCGAAGGTTCCTTTATCCAGGTTGAAAGCTTTCAAGATTTGTAAGTCCCCAGTTGATGCTTTAGTATCTTGTTCTGGTCTTCCTTTGACAAGAACCAATTACCTGATATTTTGTATAATAATATCTATAGAGTGATTTATATTTCTGGTTTTGTTTAAGAATACTCTTCTATTCCTTTCCTTCCAGATTGACCATGTAATGAATATTGGCATGGTTTTCCAAATGATGTTAACCAATTGATTGCTGGAGAAATTGCCTCGCCAATTCTCGATGGTTTCTTGAATGGAATCTCTTATTTTGTCCGTTTGCTGAAAAGTGGTTTCCGCCCAATTCCACAGAAGGTCTGCCAAATCACATGTGTTGAAGAGATGATTCATTGTTTCTTCTTCCTTTCCACACACGGGGCATCTAGATGGGCCACAGAACCCTTTCTTTCGGAGATTATCCCAAGTGAGAGTTTTCCTGTGCATTAGGAGCCAAAGGAAGGTTTTAATTTTCGGCCAGAACTGTGAATCCCAAACCTTGTTGCTCCATTTAACTTTTTCTTCTTGCTCCGAATCTTCAATGAATTTTCTGGCTTCTTTGAGCGTGAAATTGCCCCCTCCTTGCTTTCCCCATCTTAGTTGGTCATTGTCTTTCGCAATTCTAATTCTTCTTTTGTTTAACAGTGTTTGCAAGTTCTTAATGTCATTGCTTGCTTCGATCATGTGCTCTGTTTCATTGGATACCCAAGTTCTCCACTCCTGGTCCCTATTATTAGGATTCCAATAGTGATTCACCGTCATTCTCCCAAGCTCCTGGTAATTCCTTTGAAGACCTGCAAACTCAGGCCTTTCCAACTTGGGGAGTTGTTGCCAGGCATCCTCCCAAAAAAGGGCAGTTTCTCCATTGCGAATTTCCCAGAAGCTATTCTCCTGTATAATGTGTCAGTTTTTTCTTGCTAGGTTCCAGATCGGTGAGCCTTCTGGGTTCTCTTACATTCTGATCAGGAACTGTATACTATGCATTGGAGCGTATTTTTCCTTCCAATGTCTAGCCCAAGGAAGTTTGGGTTCCTTCAGGCATTTCCACCACAACTTAGCACCACAAGCCCTATTGCTTGTGGAGGGGTCTTGCAAGTTTAACCCTCCCAGTTGCTTGGGCTTACACATTTTATTCCATGCCACTAGTGCCCACTTTTTCTTCTCTGAATTCCCTGACCATAAGAAAGTTCTCTGAATTATCCTCATTTTCTAAAGGACTCCTTTGGGAGCAGGAATTATGGAGAGCATATATTGAGGAATAGCTTGAAGGACTGCTTTGGTTAAGACTAGCCTACCAGCAAAATTGAGGGCCCTATGGGTCCAGTGATGGCATCTTTTCTCCAGGTTTGCTAGGATCTTTTCCCAATGGATTTTTTGCCAGGGTTTATCAGTTAGAGGAGCTCCTAGGTACCTAGAGGGCAGGCTTCTTCTCCGGAAGCCTAGGATGGTAGAAAGATTTTTTTGCACTGCTAAATGAGTATTGAAAAAGAAGATGGTAGATTTAGATAGATTAACTTCCATACCTGAAGCTTCGCTGAAAAGATCGAGGATCCTTTTGTAGCCCAAGGCTTCTTTGACTGTGGGAGTACCATGTAACATCGTATCATCCACAAATTGTTGGTGAATGGTTGTTGGAATGGAAGGCAGGGGCTACAATCCTATGATATTTCCTTCCTCTTTAGCGCTGCGAATGAGTCTACTTAAACCTTCCATCAGGATTACAAACAGGAATGGTGATAATGGGTCGCCTTGCCTGAGCCCTCGTGAGGGGGAGAATTGATCAGAAGGGGCACCGTTTACCAGAATAGAAAATTTAGTAGATTTGAACAGAGCTAAAATCCACACTATCCATTGACTAGCAAAGCCGAAAGCTTTTAAACTTGCTTCCAGGTAATTCCAGTTGACCTTGTCATAAGCCTTTGACAAATCAAGTTGCATCATCATGCCTGCAATCTTTCTGGATTGAAGAGTATGAATCATTTCTTGAGCGAGTAAAATATTGTCCAGAATTTGTCTCCCCTCAACATATCCAGATTGTTCTTCAGAGATGAGGCCCGGAAGAATGGGTTTCATTCTGTTAGCTATGAATTTACAGATAATTTTATATATAACATTGCACAGAGCTATCGGCCGAAATTTTGCAGGGGTGTTGGCTTCCTCTTCTTTTGGAATCAGGGCAAGGAATGTAGAGTTGAGGGACTTGAGGATTGAGGCAGAACGCCGAGAGTCTTCCACAACTTCCCAGACCTCTGTTTTAACAATGTCCCAGCAAGCCTTGTAGAAGTTGATGGTAAAACCATCAGGCCCAGGAGCTTTATCATTAGGCATATCCTTCATCACTTCTTCCACCTCTTCCAAAGAAATTTCTCGAGTCAGTGCCAGGTTTTTCTCATTAGTGATTATCTTGGGGATGGAGTTGATGAGTTCATCAATTGCCTCTGTTCTATCAACCTCTGGCTCTTGAGCTATAATTCTGAAATGCGTAGTAAGAAGGGTTGAAATTTCTTGTGTGTCTGTAGAATGGCTCCCTGTTCATTTTTTAGACTAAGGATTTTGTTAGCTCCCCTATGGTCCATTGTTGATCTATGGAAGAATTTTGTATTATGTTCCCCTTCCTTAAGCCACTAAATACGGGACTTTTGTTTACATAGGGTTTCCTCTTGTTGGCAACGAAGCTGCCATTGCTGCATCAACATTTTTTCTTTGTTTATTGTTTCTGGATTAATATCCCCAGTGATCCAACCTTTGTGTATCTGCTCTAATTGCTCCTCTAATTTGGATTTTTCTTTGAATATGTTTCCAAAGACTATTTTGTTCCAAATTTTGATCTTGTCTTTGATATATCTCAGTTTGCCTTGTAATTTGTACATTTTGGTACCTCTGATGCCCACCGGTTCATTCCACCATTTTTCAATAAGTTGAATGAAGTCCGGATGGGTAAGCCAAAATTTCTCAAATCTAAACGGCTTGTTTCTTGGAGTGCCCTGGATAGCAGCAATCAGAGAAATGGGCCAATGGTCTGACCCTCCACTAGGGAGTATATCTGATTCTACTATAACTCCCTTCAACAGAATACTTTCGGAGATTAGAAATCTGTCTAGTCGAGAAGCAATTTGTCTTTCACCTCCCCTTTTGTTATTCCAAGTGTAAGCCCCACTCTTGGGGTGGACATCCACTAGATTAGCTGTTTTGATGAAGTCTAAGAAAGCTTCAGAATCTTTGTTGAGTTTCCTTATCCCTCCTTTCTTTTCCATGAGGGTAGTTATCATATTGAAATCCCCTCCTATGACTGCCTTAGCTCTGGGATATCTTAGCTTCAGATTCAGCAGAGTTCTTAGAAAAAGAAACTTCTCTTCTAGCTTTTGTGGCCCGTAGACATTAGTACATAAATTGGTTTCCCAATTTCCTACCACCTGAGCTTCTACAGCTACGAAAGATCTGGTCGCTTCAGAGGAGAGGATTTTGATTACTTGCGGATCCCACAGGGTGATTAAGCCTCCCTCCCATCCATTGCTAGCAGTTTCCAGGTATTCCATGTGTTTGCCTAATTTTTTGCTTACATTATGAATAGTACTACTTGCACATTTGGTTTCTTGCACAAATATAATGTCTAGTTTTTCCTTTTGACCTTCTTCTTTAAAAGTTATTGTTTTATTTGGCTATTAAGCCCTCTAGCATTCCAAGATATGACTTTCATTTTAAAACAAGATTTAGTAGTTTAGAGAAAAAGCTTCTAGAGCTTTCATCTTACCAGAGTTTAAGAGCATTTGTCCCAATTCCTGCAGTGCCTCATTATTGGTTCTGCGTCCTCTCTTTTTCCTTTGTTTGGAACTTGTGGAGGTTTGAAGTAGACCTTTTGTTCGGAGTCCCATTCCTTTGGCTACACCCAAGTTCTTGCTTTGCATTTCTATTTCTACTCTTTGTCGTGCTATTAGTATATCATTAATTCTCCTAACTTCCTCTTCCGATATGTGTTCCATCCCCTTCTTTTTCCAGTTTTCCCCCATGTCTGGTAGATTAACTCCTTCTTGCTCTAGTATGTCAGTAAGTTCCATCTCATCACTTTCGATGTCACTTATGAGCATTTCTGAGTCTTCATCTACCCCTTCTGTTACCTCTTGATTCTGTAGTATAATGCTTGGAGGATTTTTTTCCATTGTTTTAGTTTCAGGCTCTGTTGTAGTTTTGTTTGCTTCAGAGGTGTTTTGTTCCTTATTGTTGTCCTCCGATTCGGTTTCAGTTTCCAGAATTTCGAAAGCATTGCTAGTATTACCTTGTGATGTGCTTGCTTTGGTCGGGCGTTTCCTGTTAGCTCTTTGTCTCGCTCTTGGTCGAGTAAAGACTTCTCTGTTTTTCTCTGCCTTGTCTACCTTAAGGTCTTCCGTTGTTTTATTTAATGGGCATTCTCTGATTAAATGTCCATGCTCATGAAATTTTCTGCATCGAAATGGAATTTGCTCATAATTAATGGCTTGGAAATAGTCTTCATCCCTATATTCCAGCCACAGTCCCTCATGCAGTGCCCCCGACACATCCATTTCCACACAGATTCTGGCACAGGAGGTGTATCTTCTCTGCAAAGTAGCTTCTGAAGTTTTGATGAAGGTCCCTAATTTATCACCTATTTGTTTTAGAGCTGCATGTCCCCAATAGTCTATTAGCAGGGAGAAGAGGTGTATCCAGACAGGCACCTACTTGAAGGTTTCTTTTTCTGGCACAAAATTGAACTTCCAAGGCCTAATGTATAGGCTCGCAGAAGCGAAGAAATAAGGTCCGCCATCAAATATTCTATCCTTATCCTCTAGATTTGAGAAAACAACAGTGAAAAAACCTTTGGCTCCTAAGTGCAGTCTAACATCACCTTTGGGTTTCCATTGCTGCTTTATCCATTGACACAACGCCCTTTCTGTTGGCCAGAGTCCCATGAACTTGCAGATCACTGCATGTTCGATCATGTGATCCCGGTAGGCTTGAATGTTTGGGTCTGTTATCACCACCCTTAGGGTTTCTGCCGCCTTAGGTTTACATGGGCCTTGAGTCTTTTTATCGTTGAATGTTTCTGTTTTGTCTCCTTGTTCCTCCTTATCTTTATTCAAAGCCCCTTCTTCTTCTTTTGTCTGCTTCTTTTCTTGTTTGCTTTCATGGGTGGGATGTGCTTGCGTTGGCTTCTCCCTGCCTCTGTTTTTTGTTCGACTACCATCCTCCTTTCCTTTCAGCTTTTGAGTGTTGCAATCCTCATTGCCTTCATATCTTTTCCTTCCCTTGCTGGTCACGTCCTCTTTCTGTGACCTTTCATACCCAGCTATTTGCACACCTTCCTGTGCTGTCTGTTTGTGCATCATTATTTGTTTATAAGATGGGGTCCTTATGGACCCCTCGTTTTCCATCTGTCGGGTCAGGATCTGTCCTCTTCTGTATAGCTCTGCCACTCTGACCCTGTTCTTTTCCAGTTTCGAACCCTAGATCTGATGAGTCCGTGAACTACAAACCCCCGTTTTCACCAGGTCGCCTCTCTCAGAGCCGATCTCTTCAACAAGAGATTAAGAATTCACCGGCGAGTAGATGTCTTTTCATTAATGCCTTGTAGTTTGATCATTTTTTTTGGTGAGAACACTGTTGATATTATCTTTGTATTAAATATAACTTATTAGAAAAATAAGTTTTTATTTTTTCAAATGTTATTTCTATAATAAAATAGGATAAAAATGATAATATCAATATCATTTATATTTATTATTAGTTAATAAATTTATATTAACTTTAAATTAGATTATATTGAAAATACTTTAAAGATGTTTATTAATGGTTTTGAATCAAGATGTGATTTAAAGATGTTTATTAATAGTTTTGAATCAAGAGATGTTTTACAATATGGGTTAGATCATTGGATGGAATGTTAGAAGATTGAAGATTTTTAGGCATAAGAAAAAACTAATATTTATGGTGTTTAAAGTAATCAAACAACTGATTTAGTTAAGAGAAAACAAATAATTATGGTGTTTAAAGTAATCAAACAATTGATTCTTGTTGAACAATTTCTTGATGGCTTAATGTTGAGGCTTATTCCGCTTTCGTTTCTCCTGGTCTATTTGTTCATCAACCCTTCCAACCTCAAGTTCTTGCAATAAATTTTTCTTTCATGTTTGGTCAGTATATTATTGTTTCATTTTAATTAAATTTTCCATGAACATTTATGTTTGGTCAATGTATTACTTTTTGTTGCAATCCACATTAAGTATATGAGCATGTAGAAATTCTACAAATTCTCTACAAATCTCGCTCTGAGACCTATGTAGAAAATTTTCCTGTAGATTAACCCGATAATGCAATATAACCAAAGCAAAATACTATAACCTACTTCTACTCACAATTTGCGGAAGCTTAAAAGATTGAGCAAGATCGAGCTGAACACATATAACCAGAAGAATAAGAATCAATGCACAATACACATGAAAATACTTTGGGGAAAGCCTCAGCTAAAAACCCCACTAGCTATATTATCATACAAGGTGGAAATACATAGAGATTATACAAAGCCTTAGCTCTCATAGCTAGCCAGCTCTCAGTACAATCCTCACTGATGCTCACAGGAAATCCTGGCTTCTCTCCAGCCTTCTCCTCTGCCCTCCAAGCTCCTATTGCCTTGCACTGTTCCTCTGGGATGATCTTCTCCAACGAAGTGGAAAACTGATCTCACACCCTGTATGAACTGCGTAATCCTCAAGGAATGATTCCTTCTGCATGCATGAGTTTTCTTTATAGGAAAACACATGCAACTAATAGTACATTTTCCTTGACTTTAATCTCAACTGGGTCTTTCTCAGAATAAACATGCATGAGTTTTTTATGAGAGAATCTTCAGTTAACTAGAGTACACTATTTGAGTGCATGCATGCATCAACTGAATGATAACTCACCATTAGTTCCTCAAACAATTTGGAACTAATTTAACTGGACTTCACTCAGTAAACTGAGTTAACTAATTATAACTCAATCTTATCTCCTTAATTTAAGAGATAACTCTTGCATGACTTCAGAAAGACTTCTAACTTGAATTTCTCCAACTAATTAATCCATAATGAATGTGAGACTAAATTCGATTTTTAATTCACAATTTTAATTCAAGGACAAATTAAAATTGGAATATTCTTGATTCTATTTTTATCATTTCTTGTTGCTATTTTCAACATTCCCTCTCAACAAGAAAGGAATTCAACTCGATCTCGATCGTGAACCTTTGGAATGTTATGCATGCAACACTTCTCTCTAGTGTTGTTGCTCCAGCAACTCTAGAAACAAAAAAAACATCCAACCTGAATCAGTATGATGCATCTGTCATCAAAGTCTCTAACTACTATTGCCTCTGTCAACTGAAAACTTTGCGTTTCTGCTGACTCTGCCTTTCTGCACTGTTGTCAATCCTTCTCTACACTCTTCAGTATTTGACTGCTCTAGCCTCTGTCACTTTGATCTCTGACTGCATCAATCCCACTAATTCCTCCTGCTACTATGTACTTTGGGCTCCCGTAGCAACGTATGATCCATGAGATAAAACCTCTCAATGGACCCTGCCCAATTTCAGCCTTTTTGGGACTATCACTTCACATCACCCCAACAAGGGCCTTGTATCCAGTGTACCTCTCAGGTGACCTCCTCTGTCTGCGCTGAGAAGATGGTTCTCCCACATTCTCTCTCACATCCTTCAACAATCTGTCAGCTTCTCTTGTGCGCTTCCGTCCATCTCTGGAAGACTCTGCTTGAGTAGATGTCTTCACTCGGTCTCCTCTCTGCTTCTCCAATTGTGGTTCCTCCACAATTGTCTGAGACTTCTTCTGGGACTGCATGTTGAGAAGTAATTTACTCTCCCTCTCAACCCCCAAGTCTTTAACATTTGCCTTGCTCCTGAAGGCTTTGCATGCATCTTGAACCTCAAGAGCATACAAGTTCTTAACTCGTGAACCGATCTATTTCACTTGTCTCGTGGTGATGTGTCTAAGGAAAACCTTTCCCTTACTAAAAAAACAAATCATAGCCACGGTCTTCCAATACCGCGACCGATACCAAGTTCTTCTTCAGTCTCGGCACATACTTCACATCTGTCAAGGTGATAGGAGCTCCATGCTCCCTCTAAAAAGCAACTATGCCCACTCCTGAAACACTATACCTTCCATCGTCGCCCATGTTTATGCGCATCTTGAGGTCTTTCTCCTCCAAGGCACTGAATAAAATTTTATCGCCAATCATGTGGAATGAGGCTCCACTGTCAAGATACAGACACAACCCACCATCGATGACACCATGCATGCGATGAGTGTAAAGTCCATTTTGAACTGAGAGGCCAATGACTCACCTTCCAATCCTTTCGAGGCTCCCTTCTTGGACTCCTTCGATGGGCAATTAGTAGCATAATGTCCCATCTCGTGATAATTAAAGCATCTCACTTTAGACTTGTCACCCTTCTTCCCTCCATCAAAAGAATTCGATTTGGAATGGGAAGCCTTCCCCTTTCCTTTCCTTGCCTTACTTGCTAAGGCCAGATTTTCTTCATCATCATCCTTGGATGAAGAACCATCTCGTGTGCTCCTCCTGATCTCCTCCTGCATTAGATCCGACCATAGTAGTTCCCAATCCGGCAGTTTCTCCCTTCCATTCACAGAGTGCTGGTAGCTATTCCAGCTCTTTGGAAGGCCAAGGAGAGTGAGGCTCGCCATATCATCATCGGCAGTAGTTATTCCCACACTACTAAGCTCATCTCTACAGGTGGTGAGCTTGTTCAAATATGTGGAAATAATATCGCCCTTCTCCATCTTGATTCTTCGAAGCTTATCCTTGAGCGCCAATTTCCTTTGGTCGCTATTGTTCTGGTAGAGGTCCTTCAATGTCTTCCACATTGAAAATGGAGTATCCTTCCCATGGAGACTCAAGACAATATGGTCTCGAACTCCCTCAAGGATGATCCGTCTCGCCTTCACCACACACTTCTTCCACTCAGCCAACACTTGTGCATTTGTTGAAGCTCGTTTTTGGATTTCTTGATCAATGAATTCCTTCAAGCCATTGTCTTCTAGTACAACCTCCATTCTATCTTTCCATGCTATGTAATTCGAGCTACCTTCCAAGGCACACTCGATTCTCAAGCCATAGAACGCCATTGGCCAACCTTGAAGTATGATAAGAATTCGATATGCACCTGTAACCCCGAACTTCAAACTTCGAATTCTCTTCTCAGTATACTGTTCATAGCTCCGATAAACTTAGCTCTGATACCATGTAGAAATTCTGCAAATTCTCTACAAATCTCGCTCTGAAACCTATGTAGAAAATATGTCTGTAGATTAACCCGATAATGCAATATAACCAAAGAAAAATACTATAACCTACTTCTACTCACAATTAGTGGAAGCTTAAAAGATTATACAAGATCGAGCTGAAAACATATAACCATAAGAAGAAGAATCAATGCATAATACTCATGAAAATACTTTGGGGAAAGCCTCAGCTAAAAACCCCATTATCTGTATTATCATACAAGGTGGAAATACATAGAGATTATACAAAACCTTAGCTCTCACAGCTAGCCAGCTCTCAGTACAATCCTCATAGATGCTCACAGGCAATCCTGGCTTCTCTCCAACCTTCTCCTCTGCCCTCCAAGCTCCTATTTCCTTGCGTTGTTCCTCTGGGATGATCTTCTCCAACCAAGTGGAAAACTAATCTCACACACTGATCTCACACCCTGTATGAACTACGCAATCCTCAAGGAATGATTCCTTCTGCATGCATGAGTTTTCTTTATAGGAAAACACATGCAACTAATAGTACACTATCCTTGACTTCAATCTCAACTGGGTCTTTCTTAGAATAGACATGCATGAGTTTCTGATGAGAGAATCTTGAGTTAACTGGAGTACACTAGTTGAGTACATGCATGCATCAATTGACTGATAACTCACCATTAGTTCCTCAAACAGTTTGGAACTAATTTAACTCGACTTAACTCAGTAGACTGAGTTAACTAATTAAAACTCAAATATAACTCAATCTTATCTCCTTAATTTAAGGGATAACTCTTGCATGACTTCAGAAAGACTTCTAACTTGAATTTCTCCAGCTAATTAATCCATAATGAATTAATTAATTATTTCCAAGCAGCTGGTGAGACTAAATTCGATTTTTAATTCACAATTTTAATTCAAGGACAAATTAAAATTGGAATCTTCTTGATTCTATTTTTATCATTTCTTGTTGCTATTTTCAACACTCTCTCTCAACAAGAAAGGAATTCAACTCGATCCCGATCGTGAACCTTTGGAATGTTATGCATGCAACACTTCTCTCTAGTGTTGTTGCTCCAACAACTCCAGAAACAAAAAAAACATCCAACCTGAATCAGTATGATGCATCTGTCATCAAAGTCTCTGACTGTTATTGCCTTTGTCAACTGAAAACTTTGTGCTTCTACTGACTCTGCCTTTCTGCACCGTTGTCAATCCTTCTCTATGCACTTCAGTATATGACTACTCTAGCTTCTGTCACTTTGATCTCTGACTGCACCAATCCCATTGATTCCTCCCACTACTATTTACTTTGGGCTCCCGTAGCAAGGTACGATCCATGAGATAAAACCTCTCAATGGACCCTACCCAATTTCATCCTTCTTGGGACTATCACTTCACATCGCCCAATGTATCCAGTGTACCTCTCAAGTGACCTCCTTTGTCTGTGCTGAGAAGATGGTGCTCCCACATTCTCTCTCGCATCCTTCAACAATCTATCAGCTTCTCTTGTGCGCTTCCGTCCGTCTCTGGAAGACTCTGCTTGAGTGGAAGTCTTCACTCGGCCTCCTCTCTGCTTCTCCAATTATGGCTCCTCCACAATTGTCTGAGACTTCTTCTGGGACTGCATGTTGAGAGGTAATTTACTCTCCCTCTCAACCACCAAGTCTCTAACATTTTCCTTGCTCCTGAAGGCTTTGCATGCATCTTGAACCTCAAGAGCATACAGGTTCTTAACTCGTGAACCGATCTGTTTCACCTGTCTCGTGGTGATGTGTCTAAGGAAAACCTTTCCCTTACTAAAAAACACATCATAGCCACGGTCTTCTAATACCGCGACTGATACCAAGTTCTTCTTTAGTCTAGGCACATAATTCACATCTGTCAAGGTGATAGGAGCTCCATGCTCCCTCTGAAAAGCAACCGTGCCCACTCCTGAAACACTATACCTTCCGTCGTCACCCATCTCTTTGTGCATCTTGAGGTCTTTCTCCTCCAAGGCACTGAATAAACTTTTATCGCCTGTCATGTGGAATGAGGCTGCACTATCAAGATACCAAACACAACCCATCATCAATGACACCATGCATACAATGAGGGTGAAGTCCATTTCAAATTGAGAGGCCAATGAATCACCTTCCGATCCTTCCGAGGATCCCTTCTTGTACTTCTTCGATGGGCAATTAGTCACATAATTTCCCATCTCGTGACAATTAAAGCATCTCACTTTAGACTTCTCACCCTTCTTCCTTCCATCAGAAGAATTTGATTTGGAATGGGAAGCCTTCCCCTTTCGTTTCCTTGCCTTACTTGCTAAGGCCAGATTTTCTTCATCATCATCCTTGAATGAAGAACCATCTCATGTGCTCCTCCTAATCTCCTCCTGCATCGGATCTGACCACATTCGTTCCCAATCTGGCAGTTTCTCCCTTCCATTCACAGAGTCTTGGTAGCTATTCCAGCTCTTTGGAAGGCCAAGGAGAGCGAGGCTCACCATATCATCATCGGCAGTAGTTATTCCCACACTGCTAAGCTCATCTCTGCAGGTGGTGAGCTTGCTCAGATATGTGGAAATAGTATTGCCCTTCTCCATCTTAATTCTTTGAAGCTTATCCTTGAGCGCCAATTTCCTCTGGTCACTACTGTTCTGGTAGAGGTCCTTGAATGTCTTCCACATTGAAAATGGAGTAACCTTCCCATGGAGACTCGAGACAATATGGTCTCGAACTCCCTCAAGGATGATCTGTCTCGCCTTCGCCACACACTTCTTCCACTCAGCCAACTCTTGTGCATTAGTTGAAGCTAGCTTTTGGATTTCTTGATTAATGAATTCCTTCAAGCCATTGTATTCCAATATAGCCTCCATTCTATCTTTCCATGCTATGTAATTCGAGCTACCTTCCAGGGCATACTGGAGTTCAAGCCATATAACGCCATTGGCCAACCTTGAAGTATGATAAGAATTCAATTTGCACTTGCAACCCCGAACTTCAAACTTCGAATTCTCTTCTCAGTATACTGTTCCCAGCTCTGATAAACTTAGCTCTGATACCATCTAGAAATTCTGCAAATTCTCTACAAATCTCGCTATGAGACCTATGTAGAAAATCTTCCTGTAGATTAACTTGATAATGCAATGTAACCAAATTAAAATACTATAACCTACTTCTACTCACAATTTGTGGAAGCTTAAAAGATCGAGTTAAACACGTATAACCAGAAGAAGAATAATCAATGCACAAGACACATGAAAATACTTTGGGGAAAGCCTCAGCTAAAAACCCCACTATCTGTATTATCAAATAAGGTGGAAATACATAGAGATTATACAAAGCCTTAGCTCTCACAGCTATCCAACTCTCAGTGCAATCCTCACAAATGCTCACAAGAAATCATGGCTTCTCTCCAGCTTTCTCCTCTGCCCTCCAAGCTCTTATTTCCTTGCATTGTTCCTCTAGGATGATCTTCTCCAACCAAGTGGAAAACTGATCTCACACACTGGTCTCACACCCTGTATGAACTGCGCAATCCTCAAGGAATGATTCCTTCTGCATGCATGAGTTTTCTTTATAGGAAAACACATGCAACTAATAGTACATTGTCCTTGACTTTAATATCCACTAGGTCTTTCTCAGAATAGACATGCATGAGTTTCTGATGAGAGAATCTTCAGTTAACTGGAGTACACTAGTTGAGTGCATGCATGCATCAACTGACTGATAACTCACCATTAGTTCCTCAAACAGTTTGGAACTAATTTAACTCGACTTAACTCAGTAAACTAAGTTAACTAATTACAACTCAAATATAACTCAATCCTGTCTCCTTAATTTAAGGGATAACTCTTGCATGACTTCAGAAAGACTTCTAACTTGAATTTCTCCAACTAATTAATCCATAATGAATTAATTAATTATTTCCAAGCAGCTGGTGAGACTAAATTTGTTTTTTAATTCACAATTTTAATTCAAGGACAAATTAAAATTGGAATATTCTTGATTCTAATTTTATCATTTCTTGTTGCTATTTTCAACACTCCCTCTCAACAAGAAAGGAATTCAACTCGATCCCGATCGTGAACCTTTGGAATGTTATGCATGCAACACTTCTCTCTAGTGTTGTTGCTCCAGCAACTCCAGAAAAAAAAAAAAAAAACATCCAATCTGAATCAGTATGATGCATCTGTCAGCAAAGTCTTTGACTATTATTGCCTCTGTCAACTGAAAACTTTGCGCTTCTGCTGACTCTGCCTTTCTGCACTGTTGTCAATCCTTCTCTACGCTCTTCAGTATCTAACTACTCTAGCCTCTGTCACTTTGATCTCTGACTGCATCAATCCCACTGATTCGTCCCGCTACTATGTACTTTGGGCTCCCATAGCAAGGTACGATCCATGAGATAAAACCTCTCAATAGACCCTACCCAATTTCAGCCTTCTTGGGACTATCACTTCACATCACCCCAACAAGGGCCATGTATCCAGTGTACCTCTCAGGTGACCTCCTCTGTCTGCGCTGAGAAGATGGTGCTCCCACATTCTCTCTCGCATCCTTCAACAATCTGTCAACTTCTCTTGTGCGCTTTCGTCCATCTCTGGAAGACTCTGCTTGAGTGGATGTCTTCACTCGGTCTCCTCTCTACTTCTCCAATTGTGGCTCCTCCACAATTGTCTGAGACTTCTTCTGGGACTGCATGTTGATAGGTAATTTACTCTCCCTCTCAAACACCCAGTCTTTAATATTTTCCTTGCTCCTCAAGGCTTTGCATGCATCTTGAACCTCAAGAGCATACAGGTTCTTGACTCGTGAACTAATCTGTTTCACCTGTCTCGTGGTGATGTGTCTAAGGAAAACCTTTCCCTTACTAAAAAACACATCATAACCACGGTCTTCCAATACCACGACCGATACCAAGTTCTTCTTCTGTCCAGGTACATACTTCACCTCTGTTAAGGTGATAGGAGCTCCATGCTCTGTCTAAAAAGAAACTGTGCCCACTCCTAAAACACTATACCTTCCATCGTCACCCATATCTATGCGCATCTTGAGGTCTTTCTCCTCCAAGGCATTGAATAAAATTTTATCACCTGTCATGTGGAATGAGGCTGCACTGTCAAGATACCAGACACAACCCATCATCGATGACACCGTGCATGCGATGAGGGTAAAGTCCATTTCGAACTGAGAGGCCAATGCCTCACCTTCCGATCCTTCTGAGGATTCCTTCTTGGACTTCTTCGATGGAAAATTAGTCACATAATGTCCCATCTTGTGACAATTAAGGCATCTCACTTTAGACTTCTCACCCTTCTTCCCTCCATCAGAAGAATTCAATTTGGAATGGGAAGCCCTCCCCTTTCCTTTCCTTGCCTTACTTTCTAAGGCCAGATTTTCTTCATCATCATCCTTGGATGAAGAACCATCTCGTGTGCTCCTCCTGATCTCCTCCTGCATCAGATCCGACCACAGTCGTTCCCAATCCGGCAGTTACTCCCTTCCATTCATAGAGTCCTGGTAGTTATTCTAGCTCTTTGGAAGGCCAAGGAGAGCAAGGCTCACCATATCATCATCGACAATAGTTATTCCCACATTGCTAAGCTCATCTCTGCAGGTGGTGAGCTTGTTCATATATGTGGAAATAGTATCGCCCTTCTCCATCTTGATTCTTTGAAGCTTATCCTTGAGCGCCAATTTCCTCTGGTTGCTACTGTTCTGGTAGAGGTCCTTCAATGTCTTCCACATTGAAAAGGGAGTATCCTTCCCATGGAGACTTGAGACAAAATAGTCTTGAATACCCTCAAGGATGATCCATCTCGCCTTTGCCACACACTTCTTCCACTCAGCCAACTCTTGTGCATTAGTTGAAGCTGGCTTTTGGATTTCTTGATCAATGAATTCCTTCAAGCCATTGTCTTCTAATATAGCCTCCATTCTATCTTTCCATGCTATGTAATTCGAGCTATCTTCCAAGGCATACTCGAGTCTCAATCCATAGAACACCATTGGCCAACCTTGAAGTATGATAAGAATTCGATTTGCACCTACAACCCCAAACTTCAAACTTCGAATTCTCTTCTCAGTATACTGTTCACAGCTCCTATAAACTTAGCTCTGATACCATTTATAAATTCTGCAAATTCTTTACAAATCTCGCTTTGAGACCTATGTAGAAAATCTGCCTGTAGATTAACCTGATAATGCAATATAACCAAAGCAAAATACTATAACCTACTTCTACTCACAATTTGTGGAATCTTAAAAGATCAAGCAAGATCGAGCTGAACACATATAACCAAAAGAAGAATAATTAATGCACAATACAATAATTAATTTACCCTGGCCTCTGTGGAGTCTGAACTATTTGTACTGATCCACAACCTAGAAGAACAATTATGATAAGTTCAGTTACTTCCCTGATGAGGTCCACATCCAGGGATATTTTCACTGAAGCAGTTCGCTGTGATTAGAAACTTATGTGGATAATTTGTATCTCTTGTAGTAATTCGTTTGTCCTAGAAGGATCTAATACCCATTGACTGTGCTCAGGCAGAGCTCGCTCATGTGCTAATTTCCTGTAGCAAGAAGGCTAGGTTCTATAGGTTTTAGCCAATGTGAAAGGCTAGCATCCACATAGACAACACCACTAGGTGGAGCCTCCCCGGGCATGGCATTTGAGTGACTTTTCACCGCCAATGAGATGTTTTCTTGATCTATAAAGTTTCCCTGTTGGGATGAAATGGGACTAGAGATCTAAATTTCCCTTCTTTAATCAGTGTCAGCAAATAGTCTCTTATTTGTCCATTATCTCCTTAGGAAGATGAGCTTGCTATGACGAAGAAACCACCATTTTAGAAGACTCCCTCGAGATTTTGTATGGCCCCTGAATGGTACTAGTTATGGGATTATTTTGCCATATTAAGCGGTATCAAGTGTTGGAGTTTGCCAAAACTGTCTGGTATAATTAAATGGAAATTGATTACTGCAACACAAATAGAGTTCATTGAGGTGTTAGACATACTTGATGGCAGCTATATACAAACATTTGAAATCTTCTCAGAATTGATGGAAGCAATAGATGTTACTATTGAAAAAATAGATGAGTCCAAATTAATATCCGAGTGGTTGAGCTTGAAGTTGTAATGCGTACAATAACATTGACCAAGGACTCATCAACACTAATACATGCAAAGGCATGTACATCCCAGTATAGCTCTTCATCAGTGGAAGATACCTTGCCCTCTGTAGTTACTCCACTAATTACGGTGACAATAACAACTATTCCATTCAAGGCGCTCAATCCTTACCAAAAGTATTGGTCAATCCAAGGTAGAGCATCTGCAAAAACAGCATTGAAGACTTACAACAATGTGTGAGGCTTAGGAAAAGTTTTTGGATTTGACCCTATCAATCGTGATAATGAAGAGATCCACCTTTCTGCATTTGCTAAATTGGCCGAATCTCTTTACAGTCTTGTTCAAGTTGGCCAGCTATACATTGTTTCAAATGGCACAGTCAAAGAAGCAAACCCAAACTACAATCACCTCAAGAACAAATGGGAAATTTACTTGTTTGTTGCTTCCACTGTCAACCCATGTCCCATAGATGATCCTACGTTTCCTTACCAGAGCTTTCACTTCAAAACTATTGCTGAAATAAAAAATGCAAGTCCAAATACGAATGTGGATGTGATTGGTGTTGTTAACTCCACCTCACCTGCATCAACAATTCGATGAAAAGACGAAAGTGAAACATTAAGGAAAACACTCATATTAAAAGACAAGTCAGGTTTTAGCATTGATGTAACATTATGGAGAGACCATTGTGACTCTATAGGACAAAACTTTGCTGAATAATACTCTTTTGACAACCCACCAATCCTTGCAATAAAAGGAGGTCATGTATCTGAATTTAATTGCACCACAATAGGGATGATATCAAGGAGCACTCTCATCATAAATCCACAAGTTGAAGAAACTCGTCAACTACATGCATGGTTCCGTGAAACAGGTTATAGCTCTTCTTCTCCATGTTTGAGTAGAAACTATGGTGTTGCTTCGAAACGTGCCCTACCATGAAAGATGTTTAATGAAATTGCTTACTTGAAAACCTCTGAGAAAGCAATATGGGTTTCAATTCGTGCAACGATAACTGCTCTTCACATGGATGAATTCTACTTTCTAGCATGTCCATTAGATTTTAATGGAAAAAAATGCATGAAAAAGGTTATGGAGAATTCTAACAATCTTTGGCATTGTAAAAAATGTAACGGCGACTTCCCAGAAATAACTACCGTTACAAACTTAAAATTGAGCTACATGACCACACTGAGAACCTACAGAACATCATAGCTTTCAATGACGTAGGAAACGAGCTCATGGGCATCACGGCAAAAGACCTGTTCCTTCTTTCTATCGAACCAACTGATCTAAAAGAAATTTGTGGCCGAATTACAGGACGCCGCTTCCTACTAACACTTTCCATTAAAACAGATTACTTCAACAATGTTGGGTGCTTGCAACCAATACTAATAAATTCAAAAGAAATTCAATATGCCTCTGCATGCAAAGAAGCCCTTAATGACATTCAAGCAATGTCCATTTCAAAACGGCGTGTTGTTTGTCGGCTTTGAAAGTTTTTTATGGTCTCTTCAAACACTACTGCTTGTACATAAACTGGCATTTCTGAATTATGCCCATGCTATTGTAATGCACACTTTTGCTGCAAATAATCTCTTCCAGTTATTCCAAAATATGTATGTTTACCCTTTGCATTTTACATAATATAGATATCAACATTTGTAAAGACTTACTACATGAGTTTTCCGTTCATTGTTTACATGGATATACATTAATCTCTTGCTTGCTAAGCTATTCATGCTATCGTTCAATCTTGTAAAACAAAAATGGAGCAGAAAAAAGAAAAATAATGGTTATCTTGCTCTTCTCCTCTCAATAATAGATGCCATAATAACTTATGTTTTTGTAATACTATTAATTGCATGTTTTTCCTTTTACCTATTCTACCTACACTTCGCCGATGTTCAAATAAGAAAATTAATTCTAAAACATGTAATACATTCTCCAAACATGCAATACTCGTTTATGAAAACTAACAATAATTATCTGTACTTGTTTAGATATGCCAAAATACACTCAAAAGGCGGATAAAAACGAGCGGCGCCGTCTTCTTTACACACATCACAAGGATACAATAAATGCACGCCGGCGACTTCTTTATAAAAACTGCAACAACCCTACTACTTCCTCTACATCCCTTCCCACCTCAAATGCTCTCCCAACTATACAAACAAACCCACCTCACCTTCATCAAATCCAATATAACCCTCCCCTTAATGAAGAACATCGTCGCTTTCGACAAAGGATAGATGAACTTTCTACCATGCATGTTTGCACAATATGCAAAGAATCATACCCAGGAATGAAAACAAAACTTCTACACGGTAGCCTTTCTTGCTTTCATTGTGCATCATCTAATTCTACCAATCGTTTTTCTGAACTGAACAACATGAACCCTGGTGAACAACCCTATGTCCTTCAACATTTAACACAAGTTGAAGAAATGCTCATTGCATGTGTAAACCCCATTCTACAAGTCACTCATGCCCATGGTGGTCAATACAAATATAGCAGCCATACAATTAGCTTCCCTCAAGACATAACTACTATTTCCAGCTACTTACCTCGAATGATTTCTGACTTAGACATCCTCATTGTGAAAAGGCACAATCCATCTGAAAAGGCTTATGAATTCTTTGTTTGAAAATCACGTGTCCTTGCAGCACTTGAATACAAAATAAAAAATGACCCTTACTACAGTGATGTTCAATTCAGTTCATCTGCAATTTCTGCACTACCAGATCACCCTACTGTTATTTCTTCTCTTCTCCAAAATGTAACCACTTCCTCTTTTGAACCCCATCAAACCACTACTGATTCTACTTATGATACTGATGTCATGCTACCTCCATTAGAAATCCAATCCTCTTCTTTCGTTCCAATACTCCCAAATTCATCTACTGAACTTGAACACATTTGTGATTATTTGCACTTGCCCCATGCAAATTCAACAAGCTCTATTGATTGGCCTCCACTATCTTTAACATCTATGAATGAATACAACACCGTAGGCCTCTTTGCCATGGAATTCCCCACACTCTTCCCTACAGGCATTGCCATGATCATGCAACCAAGACTTACAAAAGTTGAGATGCATGAATATGCTTTGCACTTGCTGCACTACCATGATAACCGATTTGGCCGACACCCAAGATTCCGCTACTATCTTTATAGCATTCTAATGCGCCACCGTAGCCAAACAACTGCTAGTGTTTTCGTGAAGAAGTACATTGAGAACAACTTGCCAACAACGGTTTTGGACCTGCGACAGTGTCTCCATGACTCTCCAGATTCAAGACTGCCAGAGCAAATAATGCGATTCGGTTCAGGCCTACGAGGAACACGGTCTTTCTGGAACAAATGATGCTCTGAACTGACTGACATGATCATGCAAATAGGAAGCCCGACATTCTTTTTCACTCTCAATGCAGCTGATACTAAATGGCATGACTTGCACATGATCATGCCTACCAGTGTTCCTTCTAGTTCAGACAACGACTTCCAATGGAGAATTCAAAACATAATTAAAAACCCACATCTAACATCCCAATATATGCACTGCAGCTTTACAATTTTCCTCGAAGAAATCCTACAAAAAGGCCTCCATCCAATAGACTACTGGTGTAGGTATTTTTTAATATCCATTTCCCTCTACATTAATTTCTACATTGCGTATATGTTTTAACCAAATTTTACCTTCATATTATATTCAGATACGAATGGCAACATAGAGGATCCGCACACATTCATGGCTTCCTCTGGTTGCAAAATGCACCAAATATGGACACAATTGACTGGAACAATGCAGTGGAAGTTGCTAATGCACATAATTATTTCGACCACTACGTAACTGCCTGGAATCCACGTTATGCAGAATACCGAAATATTCCCCTTCACCAATCAAAAATTCATAACCCATGTCTTCTTGGCGCAGAATCAATATTCAAGTCCAAATAGTCTGAAGACTATACAGAGCTCGTCAACTGCGTTCAACGTCATACAAAGTGTCATGAATCTTCTTGTCTCTGCAAGAAAGACAATGTACTTAGTTGTTGATATGGAGTGTTGTGGGAATTAAACCCCACATCTTCAATTTTCTTTGATGATAAAGGGAAAAACACCTACGTCCCTGCTCGCAATGATGAAAGATTGAATATTCACAATGCCGATCTACTCTCTATCTGGAGAGAAAATGTTGATTGTCAACCTGTCCTATCTCGCCATGTTGTGTTAAAGTAAATTGCAAAATATGCATCAAAAGCAGAAACAAGATCTGAGAGCTACCATCAAATGCTATCACGAATTTCACAAAGTGCCATTCCAGAAGCACCTACTATTGTTGTTATCCGAAAACTCCTCACAGAAACCATTGCAGATAGAGACATTGGAGTGCAAGAAATATGCCATATGTTACAAAAGTTGCCTCTCTCTCTGTGCAGCCGTACATTTCATTCTTTGAATGTCAACAAGGTTGTTTTCAAACGTGTTTCGCAAGATATTGAGAATCCCCGTTTGACACCAAATTTTATCCTTGCATACATGAACAGGCCTGTTTCATTAGAATCACTGCCCCTCCTTGAATCTGCACGCTCATGGTCATATTCTGCCCAACGGAAAAAAAACCAATGGAAACACATATTCCCTCCAATGATTGTACATGTCTTTCCCCACTACAATGTCATTCCTCTCTCTGATGATCCTTCTTATGCCACTTTTTGCTGGAGTGAATTACTATTGTATTTCCCCTTCCGCACACTCCCCAATGATATTGGTTCAACTGATGCAGAAATAATTGCACACTGGGAACAAATAAAGGGTACATATACACCATGGCATGTCCATCGAGAAATTGAAAACCCACAAACCCCACATATTAAAGATCAAACTACCCCCCACATCCCTCTTGATTCCATGCAGATGAATGAATGGAAAATCCTCTCTCAGCTGCACCTAGGTTACAATATTGCAGTTGATGACCTCGACATGATTGGCTACCACGACTTCGATGCCAACCACAATTGGTCGCATACTACTATCCCTCTCCACTTGCAAGAAACTACGATAAATTTCGTTGAATTCAATCGCTCAACTATTCAAAACCAACATCATTCTTTTTCCAACCTTCCCCAAGATTACACATTATCTCCTACCCAAAACATAGCTTTTACCACTATTTTTTCACACTTTAAAACCCCTTCGCCAAAATGCCCAGGCAGAATCATCATACAAGGAACAGCTGGGACAGGAAAATCCCATTTGATTAACTGTCTACACCATGCATTTGTGGAAAACTCACCAACAAACAAAAACCCTTTATTATTACTTGCACCAATTGGCGTTGCAGCTTTCAACATAAATGCCCTCACAATTCACTCTGCCCCTCGTATCCCTATCCAAACAATGCATCCTCCTGAAGGCCAACCACTCCTACAACTGCAAGAGCAACTTAGTTATGTAGAATACATTCTCATTGATGAAATGAGCTTCATTGGTCCAAAAATGCTTCCTCGCATTGACGATCATCTAAGAGAGGCATTCCCTCTTCACCAAAATGTACCATTTGGCAATTGCTCAATTATCCTTGTCGGAGATTTAGGCCAGCTACCACTTGTAAAAGACATTCCTTTATACGCTGGGACATCACGTGGCACTACACTTTGGCGCAGCTTTGACACATTCATAACACTTTCAACTGTTTTTTGTCAACAAGGAGCTAGCCCGTCCCAGGTTGCTTTCCGGCAAATACTCACAAATCTCAGAAATGGAATATCTACACTTGAAGATTGGCAACTCCTAATGTCAAGGACAAATTATTCTCTAACACATGAAGAGCAACACACATTTGAAGAATCCATGCACCTATATGCAACGAACAACTCAGTTGTGTTGCATAATAAGAAAATGCTTAAAAATTGAACATCCCAGTCGCGCTTTGCTCTACAGAACAACAAAGAGAGAAAACTTCTACTACAGCAGAAGATGAGCATTTGCCTGCAAAAGTGCTCTTATGCAACGAACAAAAATTTATGATCACCGGAAACTTATGGGTGAATGCAGGCCTTGTCAATGGTGCACTTGGGAAAGTCATCTCGATATTTTATTCAATTGACTCAAAGCTCCCAGAATTACCATCCTTCGTGGTTGTCGACTTTCAACAATACAAAGGAACACCATGGGACATTTCACACCCAACATATGTACCCATTTCTCCCATCACAAGGGATACACGCCGTCAGATACCACTTCAAATGGCATGGGCTTTAACAATACACAAGTCACAAGGAATGACATTAGACAAAGCAACAGTAGACATCGGCACCAAAGAACGACAAGGGCTAACGTTCACTGCAATTTCAAGAGTGCGGTCATTGGCATACATTCAAATCAATCCAGCATTTCCATTCTCATGCATTGCACAAATGCACGAGAATCCATATCTTAAGCGTAGACAGCAAGAGGAATCATTGCTTGCATCAAAATCTATGCAGGAGAATACACTCTAGCTAATCATACAACCTGTCTTCTAGATTTACCCACATGGTAAACACCACTTACTACATAACCAAATTTCACCTACATTTGCTTGCTATTACATTTAACCTCATATGATTTTATATTAGTTTAAATTTCGTTAAATTTATTTAAAATCTTCAAACAAAATGTTTTCCACTACGAATGGCAAAGTCTAGCATTCACTGCAATTTAAAAATTTCTTTAGAAATTTATTTATTTTAATTCATTTCTTTAAAAAAAATGCTTTTAGCAAACACATCCATTGTCACTTACAATGTTTTCTTTTTGGATGGCAATAGGTATGGATACAGGCTACCTCCGAATGTTGTATGAGTATTGCCAAGAAATCCAACAACAAGAACTTACATTACAAGATATGCAAACAAGGATACTGCCCCAACAATCATTGCCTCTTTACCATTTGCATCCAACCATTGAATTGTTAAAGAAGATAAGAAAAATACTCAAGAAAACAATTCACATCCATGAAAGGAACACACACAGGAAAACGCAGAATCAATTGCATGAACAACTCGCACAATTTGGCACCACAATAAACATTAATTGGTGTTGTTGATGCCATGCCCCATCATGCATATATGATTAGCTGCTCATTGTCAATTACATTTACATGTCATAGAATGCTTTTATTGTATATATGTTTAGATGTCAAAGAATACTTTCATTGTATATATGTTTAGTTACTACCTACCAAACACGTCTCTATGTATAGAATATGTAAAATTTCAAGAAATACATTGCAAAGCATGTACAAACTTGTATCCACTTTTGTGACAATACTCGTCAACATTGTATATGATTCAAATTTCAGCTGCTCATCATTGTATATATTCACTTGGTAATGTTTTACTTGTACATATATCACATAAGGACGTTTCTGTTACGGTTTCATCAACAAAAAACACTCAATTACGCCTCTCTTTTTAGATAATAATATATTATTAATTTCCTAAAATAGTTACTGCTAAAGTTCCTGTTATTCTGGTTTGTTTCAGCCCA
Organism: Pinus tabuliformis; assembly: GCA_031772625.1. Lineage (NCBI taxonomy): Eukaryota > Viridiplantae > Streptophyta > Pinopsida > Pinales > Pinaceae > Pinus > Pinus tabuliformis. The sequence goes on along the minus strand of CM062804.1, from coordinate 383,274,743 downwards.
TTAATATCCTTGCCCTTCTTTGCTCATTTGAAAAATTTTAGGACCTAAACTGACGCTTTCTAGCATCACTACATTTGTATGCATAGCTAGCTTTTCACTATGACTATGTAGCATGTCTTCCTTTGCCTCTTCCTCCACATCATCCAATACAAAATTTGTGTCCGCGACATACCCTCCTTCCTCCATCTGCTTAGCTAAGTTGTTCAACATTGTACATATTTTCTCAACTATATGCGGTGCCTTGTCTCCCACAATGAATGCATGCCATTATGCAATTCCACGAATTTCTAACATTTCAAACCATAGCCACAACATTGCACCAACTGACAACATTCAACCCCAGGGGATGTTCTGTGCAAACAAGAATAGTTACTTTTGCTTAAAAATGCTCTGTTACTAGTGTTGTATGCACAAAGATGACAGGAACACTAGATTAAATGACAAATAGGAAAAAAAACAAAGGTTAACTGTGAAAGCAAAAGGAGGTTAGCTTGAACAGAAGTTGTATATAGGAATATGAAAAAAACACTATGTTAAAAAACAAGTAGGGAAAAGAACAAAAATTAACTGTGAAAGCAAAAAGGAGGTTAGCTTGAACAGTCAAAATTCCTTCCTCCAAAACCTTCTTTTGTGGGTGCAGTATAGAGTCTGGAAATTTGGTGGTTAATGCCTTAGTGAGGTACGTTGAATTACCTTATTCATCTAATGGAAAAATAAGTTGACTACCCAACCAAGTGGATTCCTTCAATAATGGAATTTTGTAGTTATGCCTGCTCATCATATCAAACACTTCCCTTTTATAGTTCTTTTTGCAAAATCAAGAATACTACCAACTTTCAATTATACATGTTAAAGAATTGATATATTCTTTTGATTTTTCTGAAACGAACATTTAGCCTGGTTTTCCATTTTTTATTCTAGATAATAAAAAATCCTCATTAGAGAAGCAAATGATGTCCCTTGACAGCAGGAACTCATTCAGACTGTGATCCAAGGATATCTGTGTTCGTAAAGCATTCCGGTGGAGGTATGTCATGTTGCAAGATAGAAAAATGTGGTTTATGAAATGCAAAAATATCTAAAGTAAATATCATGATTGCATAGTTGTAAGAGAGGTGCAATACAGAATCTCTAGCCCGGGTGTGGTGGGATGAACTATCAATTATTCTAGCCCAGGTGTGGTGGGGTGGTCTATCATTCTTCCAGCCCTAGTGTGATGGGGTGATTTATAAATTCTTATTATAACGTTGCAATGAATCTAGATTTGTGAATTGCCTGTAGTGAATATGGACACTAGGTTTAAACTCATCAAAGCATAGATCTGATTTGCACCCATCAAAACACAGGTTTGATTATTCACCCCAAGGTTGGGAAGATCAAAGATGCATATCTCAAGTTCATGCAAATGACTAACATATCAAATATTGGGACTTGGGGTATGCAATCTTGAGTTGCAATATTGTTGGAAATATGTTGGCCAACCCCAGATTGTCTAACCTTATTTAATGCCATATCTCTTGCAGAATCCAAACCATGATCCTCAACCAAATATCGATGTTTATGCAAACTAGGTTTGTCACATGAGTATGTCTGAGGACAGTAATGGGGAAAACAAGGATTAAAAATGTTTTTCCTAAATCTGTATGCCTATACTTGTGAAATCCGTGATCTACTAATAGCTAGATAAAATCTGCAAGCAAATTGAGAGATACACCTATATCATTATTCTCCTGGCTTACACTGTTTCGACTTCCTAAACCAAGATTGGATCTACTTAAATTTGATCGACTTCTACTTTTGTTATAATATATATGAATACTTCTATCATAAAACTGAGTGTTTGCAAGAGGTTGCATAGATTTCAGGGAGCCCATCTATTAAAATAACAGTAGAATGGGTATGTAGTAAAGAGATAATTTTGATAATGAAGATCAAGAACTGAGATGGAATCAGGCAACGAAACCTTAGATAGATACATTCATCTTCTCTCTGCATCTAGCAGCAGGGCCAATGTAACATTGAGGTCTTCCTCTCAAAGAGATAAATTCAGCATTCAGTGTTTTCTTATGGAACTCACAAATTTCTATAAATGATGAATTGGGCTGCAAGCAAAGTATTCCTGTCTAGAAACTTGTTTAGAAACGTCAAAATTGGGCTAATCTTCGGACTGACCAAAATGTCAAGTTCAAGTAACCATTATTGTTATAGAAGTTGTAGACTAAGAACAGGAATGACATGGGGAAAAGTAAGAATATGAAAAGAAACAAGAAGACCCCTCATGTCTACCTATGCAAGGTCTCAAACACCATGCCCATCTTTGTAAGTATTTCTTTGACTTTAAATTCGTATTGTAGCTAAGGAAGTTTAATCTATGCTTGTGCTTTCAATAGTCCTAGAAAATAAAGGGAGAAGTAGGCTTCCACCTTTAAAATAATTATTTTTAAAGAAACAATTCCCTCTTGTTGTGCATCTATGAACTTTGCTAAAAATGGATAAGGACTAACAAAAAAATATTACAATGTACACATTTTACTATGCCTTTTCATTTCTTTATTTATAAAATTCTGCTGCCATTTATACTTGTGGGAATTCTATTTAAAGTATTTCACAATGATGGGAAACAATTAATCTCACGTTTACAATCCTTCTTATGATCAGTACCCAATTAGATTCTGTAAAAAATACAACTACCTACACTTTAAGCAGTGGTTCTGATCTCAAATGACCAAATAACTGCTTTGTAGATGTCCAAAATTGAATAGTGATTACTAATAACTGAGTTATTAAATTGTAACAGTCAATCTTTTAAATTTTAGGATTCTTTATGTGAATATTGTAATGCAAAACCAATTCTTTTTGGTCTTAACTGGTTTAGGATTAGTGGCTCCCAATTATGGTAACCGATGTAGCAACAGATCCAATTTGTAGCACTGTTGGGGGAGTGGCAGAGCTAATGTATGGGCATCCCTTTGACACAATTGAGATGAAGCTCCAGAGTCAGCCATTGCCTCTTCCTGGCCAGCATCCTCACTATGTCGGTGCAATGGATGTTGTCAAGACATTTGCTTATTAATACTTAATTCTGATTTTGATATTCAAGATCGTTTATTGATCACAGTCACATTTTGAGACGCTGAAATCTCTTAAAGCACAAATACATCTTTGAGCATTTTCCTTGGCAGCTGAACGAACTACTTGTAGGCTACAATGTCAGTCATATATATGCATATGCTTTAGTCAGATAACCCAGTGAGCTTGCTTGCATACTCATATATATTTTGTTTAAGCTGAAGTCACCATAAGCAAGTTGATGCATCAACTTGTGGCATCTTATTAGCTAATGAACTATTTATGTCAAGGCTACAAGGGTGCTATAAAATCACCCTTATCTGTTTTTGTATAAGTGTCTCTGCCATCCTTTTTTTTATTGAACCTTGTGCAAGGTATGAGCTGGTGTCAGTGACTAAACTGGTTTGTGGTTGCAAAAATTCTATATTATTCATTATAAAAATATAAGTATTAGGCTATTTTTGTGTATATTAGTCTGGAAATGAGGGGTTACCTTTACTCAATGAAGCTTCAGATGTTTCACTTCTAGCTTCCTCCTTAAGAGGCATGCATTTATGGATGGATATACATGAGTAATTTGCTAACATGAAATGCTGGACACTAAGCTTAAACAGATTTGAGATTCTTTCTAGGAATTTTCCGGCACCAACATTTCTTTACTTCATCATTTTTTTTTCTTAATTTGTTGTTCTCGCAGTAGTTGGTTGCAGTGGCTAATTTGTTCCTCTTATCAATTTTCTTGTTTTCCAATTAAACAAATGTTTTATCCAATTGGCCAGTAGTGTACGTCACTCACACCTGGTCATTCAAGTGTTTTTTCCATGCAAACTGAAAAACTATTCAATTTATTCGAGAAGGAATAGAATAGCTTTTAAATAGCCTGAGCACAACCATTCAATAGCTTTTGAAAAATATGGTAATGTTACTGGGAAATATAATTTGTGTACCAACACTTTGAAAAGCAATCTAGGATGGAATTGAAAAAATGTCCGTTGTAGCTACATACATATTACAAATATTACCCTCAGACCATTTTTCCAATTTTTATACCATTTTTCCAATTTAAAAAATCTATCGGCCTCTCCTTGCACCTTTTGGGGCAATTGCTAGTTAAAATTAGGTTGGCCTTAGTCAACGTTTATAACATGTGTTTATGTACGTTTATTATAATAATACATTTGATAGCATTTGTGACATGGGCCTATAATTTAAGGATACTTAAAATAAGCAAGAATATCTACAAAGTAGCCCTTGTTCAAATACAATAGTTAGTTCATACATTTCAAAATTCAATAATTGAGCTAAGCTGCAGGGAAACGCTAGCTATGTGGCCTTGTTTATGAACATAATGGAAATTAGGAGAAAAAGGAGGTGAAAGCTCACAGGTTTCATGTGAGGAGAAAATTGAAGGAAAATAATGGAAAATGAAGAAAATAGAGGCCTCATTCATAAAAAGGCTTTTGAGGATCAGTGGACAAGAATTGGTTAGTTCAGCGTTGGAGCTCTCTTCTATTCTCTCTCTCTCATACTCTTGGATACTTAGAGTTTTCTTGGAGCACTCTTGGAGGGTGTGGCATACTTGGATTCTTGGAGAAAGAAGGCAAAGGAAGAGCAGGAAAGCGCAAGAAGGCATTAGGATCAACCACTACATCGGATTTTCTTGGAGGTACCGAGTTGCATGTATGTTTCCTTCACTAGTTTTGGCATGCATGGCACATGCATGTGGATTCTTAGCTGTGATCTATTATTGGCATGGAGGATTGCCTGGATTGACAGTGGATTGCCTAGACTTTCCATTTCTTGTATATCTATGGTGATTGTGGGTTTACTTTCATTGTTTGTTTTTGGTTGGTTCTCTTGTCTCCTCAGCTTGGGTTGAGTTATTAGTCCTGGAGCCTTGGTTGGACAAACGCTCTAGAGCCCGGTAGAAGTTGTGGGTTGAGTTACTAGTCCTGGAGCCTTGGTTAGAACAAACGCTCTGGAGCCCTGGAAGGATTGGATAGAGACAAATCTGATGATGGTTTTTTTATGTCCGACCGTGAGGTGGAATCATTGTTTGATGGGTAGAGGAGGATGGCCTCTAGAAGCCCCGAATGGTTTTTTATTGATGTGTTTTATGAAATCCCACATTCATGATTGAAGTATGGCATGGGGGTGAATGGTTGAAGAGAGATTTGGCTCAGCCATTCTACGGTCAGGTGGAACATGGAAGTCCCATCCCAGGTTTGGATTTTGCATCATTAATGAAAGGGTATTTCTCCTTGTATTCCTATGAGAATTATGATGGATTATATGTGGTTTATATGGTTGTGGTTTCATTGGTATTTTTTCCCCTATTATGTTGGTTATTTACATGTTTTATGACAACAACCATGAGTTACTTGTTATTGAATGATCAATGTATCTATGACCTAATGGGTGAAATGGCAGCTAATGTGATAAGGAGACAATGCTTCATAGCGAATCTCAAATAAGTATGAGACCCCTATGTTAAGATATGTTATTTACACTTGTAGGTTGCATATTTACTAAGTGTTTGAAAAAATTCTTGTCATGGTTAGTAGGGGTCCAATCAAGGTCTTGAACAAGTATTTTCTTTAATGCTATCATTTCCATGTTATTTTACTGAATTGAAGAGATGGTCCAATTCTAGGCAGTGACTTGGGCTCTGGGCCTGAAAAAGTGGCTCAAATCTCGGAGTCGCTCACATAGCACTGACAGTTTTGGTCTCTGGTCACTGGAAGAAAAGCATGTGAGAGTGACTTTGGGTTGCTAGTTGCACTCATGCCTATAGCATGGCAGTGATTGAGCCTTAAATTTCCAAAAGCTTAGTGGGACCCCAAGGCAAGTTGTCTAAAGTATTGTATTAGTTCCTGAGGGTTCTGTAGTTGATAACTAATGTTTGTATGGTGTGTTTACGTCAGTTCCACTTCCTTAACGTGACTTAGGAGGTCGAATAATATCATAGTGGCCTTTCGTCGCATGCTTACCCTAGCTGGATGGTTGCTTGGGTAGATGTGGGAGGAGGGTGTTACAGAGTGGTATCGGAGCATGGTTGCACTCTCCTTGGGCTGTGTGTTGATCATGATTTCATGTTGGTTGCATATGTGTTCCTTATGCATGTAGTCCATGTGCATGTTGCATTTGCATGGTGCTCATCATGGTTGTAGTGATGTCGCCATGTGAAGGTTGAAGGTGTTGTCGTGGAGTATGTATTCATGTGTGTATGGTTGGTTATGCATTGTTATGAATGTGAGTGTTCACATGTTATCAAATGCACGTGAAGTGGTTTTTGTTGTCATGCATGAGGTCATGGTTTGTGTAGTTGATATGGGCATGCATTAATGACTAGACTCAAGCTAGAATGGTGTGTATATGGTTTTTCACTCGTGTTACATGTCTATATGTAGTTGTTATGCATGTATAGTTTTGGTTATAGTTATGCATGAATAGTAGGTCAAAAATACCTTGTGCAGTCATTCTATGAAAATTTAGGTCATCATTGTGCTATTGGTTGTTATGATGCTAATGTGTTAGCTAAAATAGAATAGGAGATGCATATCATTAAAGTGAAGTTACAAAATTGGACCTCGAGGCAAGAGCATATCGTCATACAGGTATTGTATGTTTGGCAGGCGGGTATGTAAGTTAAGGGTTGTCATATTCATTAGGTTTATATACATTAGGTTATGTATGTGTTTTTGATGTTATGGTTACATACATGATAGATGATAGTTGATTAGTATAGTCACATGCACATGTGTCATGAATGATAGTAACTTGTGGTTGTATGCATTGCTATTTTTTATTTATGTTGATAACTTGATGATCATATTATATGTTGTTGATGAGTATGCTATAGGTTAACTTGTTATTGTTATATGATAGTTATCTTGATGATTAGGTTATATGTTGTTGATGAGCATGTTATATGTTAATTGCTTATTGTTATATGCTAGTTAACTTGATGATTAATGTTATAACATTAATATCTTGATGTTATATGTATCATGCTAAATTGGATTGGACTATGTAGATGGTTATGGTTACGATATTCAGGTATGAGCTGACATATTTGTGATGAATTTGCACATGTGGTTGTTCTACATGAACGATAAATGGTTATGATTTTATGATGAGAACATGATTAGTCAGTTAGTGTTATGGATATCATCATCTTATTTATGTTTGAGTTGGCATGTTGTAAAGTTATATCTTTCTAACTAGATTGATTGTGCAAACAAGATAGCGTCCCTTGAGGTACACTAAGGTATGAATTTTGTTATGTAGTATACTTGGTGCTTTATTCTTGATTATGTTGCCTATTTGATGTTGAGTGTTTGGTGTATATCATGTCATCTAGTTGATTTATTTAACATGGCATGTTTGCAAGTTGGTTGAATCTTTGATGAGTTGCATAATACGAGTATGTGTTCCAATGATCTTGTTTTGAGATGATTGTACTAACACATATGTGTTGAGACAGTTGATATGTACTTGAGTATAGTAGGTGAAAATTATAGCATTATGTCTGATGATTATGAGTTGAATATGGATTATGACATGATTATTTGTAAAGGTTGATTTCAAATTGATAGATATGATTGCCTTGATATTTGGAATGCGTGATTGATATGGGTAAATGAACATGATTGGTAATAGTATGAAAAGGTAATAGTTGATATGTTTATATAACTAATAGTTGGGTGATATGACAATGCATAGTAAGAACCAATTGCAACAAAGTAAAAAGGTAAAAGAAATGAATTGGGCAAGATTTCCTTTGGCTATGTTTGGAAACCCCAATTCCAAATGAATGGGTGCCTTACATACAACAAGTCTTCTTAACCTTGATTTTGTCTGACATTATGTGGATATGTGCTATAGTCATGAACATGTACTTGACAGGTATATCACCAGTCTCTAGTTGCAGGTGGTATTAGAGCTGAAGTTTGTATCGAGCAGATTTGTAATCTGTAAGGAGAAATTTTGAAGTTTTGGAAGACTGTATCATTCCAGCATAGGCTTGGAGTAAATAGGAACAGAGAATTCCTTAAAGGAAAGAAAAAGCAAGATTGCTTAATGGAAGTTCTAAAGGAAAGAGGACTTGGAAACCAAATAGAGGACAATCCATTCAAAGTGCAGAAGAATGGGTGAAACAAGATTGTGCTAAGATCTTGAGGGTGAGGTAATATTTTCTGTTTTAAATTGAGAATGTGTGTTTTTATACTAATGCACAGGTGACAGCAAGAGAAGCTGTGAGAAGAGAACATATGAGTTCTTGAAGACAAAGTAAGGAGAATACTCTAAAGAAGAAGTGGCAATGAACTTGAAGAATCCAATAAGAGATTGGACAGAGAGGACAGCTGAAGTGTTCTCAAGAGGAAGTGAGAGATTGCAGAAGCCTAGAAGGAGCAAAGGTGTTGCTCAAGGGGAGGCTCCAGACAGAGGACGTATGCTTACCAAAAGACTGAGTGAGGAGAGCTTAGTGAGGTAAGATTGCAGCCAGGAGGACTAGTTGTTGCAAAGGTTGTTGCAAAGGATCTCATGAAGAAAGAAGAGAAGAAGATGACTATTGATAGTCATAGCAGAGGTTCAGAGAGAAGCCACGGCAGAGGATATAAGAAAGAGGATGTCAAAGCAAACGGAAAGAGGATGAGTCAAGAAGAAATTGACAAGGAAGTTGCTGAATTAAAAGAAAAACTCAATGCATTAAGGAGAATGCTTGAGGAAAGCCAGAGACTAGGTTGGGTCTTGAGGAAGAAGCTAGTGGAATGGCATGAGATGCAGAGAAGGCTACAACAAAAGCAAGTGAATTGGTTGAAGGAAAAACTCAAGGAAGTTGAGTTAGAAATGGAAGAATCCATTTGTGAACCAGAACAAGGAGAATTTTTGGGAGAAAGTGAAGATAAAGACTTGAAGACTGAAACTTCAAGTGAGACCAAAAGGTCTGATGATTTTAAATCTGACAATTTGTGTATGTTTGCAGGTGAAGGACAATTGGATGATATTGTCATGAAGAAGGAAAAAGACCAACAGAATCAAAATTCTGTTCTGGAAGAAGATGAGGTAGATAGATCTCATATACAGCTGGAGAAAGATGTCAAGCAACCAAGTGAAGGGCTTAAGGAGATTGAAGAAGAGACTATCAAAGAATTTTTGAATCATATAAATGATTTAGAACAACAAGGAGATATGATGGCTGAACCATCAAGTGAGACCATAGGGTCTTATATTTTTAAAACTGATAGTTTGTGTATGATGGCAGATATTGCAAGAGAAAAACAACCATTTGAAGATATCTTCAGTGGAGATAAACAACAAGGGACTGAAGGCAAACTTGAGGAAGAGACTATGTTAGCTGAAAACATAGTAAAGGATCATCAATTCACTATGATGATAGGCACAATGGAGATAGCCATGGAAACTGTTGAGACAGACAGTAGGGAAGAAGGATATCTACTGAAAGATGTTAAGAAGGAGGAACCCTATGCAAAGGATTTAACCTTGGGGAAAGGAACACTAACAAAGGAGTGTTTTGAAGAGGATGGACAGTCTTTTGAAGATGTCGAAAGTCTGGAGGAATACTCTAGGAGAACAGAGTATGATGGAGAAGACCTCTTGAGTGAGGGAAGTAGTGATTTTCTACAGTAGAAAGACCTTGAGATTACAAGGGTCGAAGGAAGATAATATTTTAATACTGTAACACAGCATGTAAAGGATCAAGCTGGAAGAAGAGATCATTGTGATGAAGTCCTTGCTAAGTGTGAAGAGGAGATTAAACTGCTGGAGAAATTGATGAGAGAACTTGACGGTATAACAGAAGCTGCAGTTACAGTTTCTGAAGAAGAAGATGTGTCTCAAATAGCCATGGAGACAGGAAGATGCAATAATTTGTTTGCAGGTTCATTAAAAAACATGAATGAGTATGAGTATGTGATCAGAGAGATTGAGCAGAGGTTGTTTGAAGATGGTAAAGAGGCGGTGGGAATCAAACAATTTCAAAGTGAAGATAACCAACAACAGGTTAAAGGAGGAGAAGTTCACTACTGTGAATGCAAGCAGGAAGACATCATTAGAACAGATGGTGTGAAAAAGAGACTAAATAATAATTTCATGAATTCTCCTGAGAATTCGAATCAGCATACTGATGTGGCGACAGAGGAAAAGGAAGAAACTAAGCAGCAAACTGAATTGTTGCCAAAGGGAAATAAGGCACAACAACCTTATGTTTTTTATTTTAACAAGTGTTTTGAGTGTGCAGGTTTCGTTGCAAATGCTGGAGGAGATTTGGCACAAGTGAACAACCAAATAAAGATGGAAGAAGGAGATTCTGTGGAAGAATTCAATCCGTGGAATGGAGAAATTAATTTGCTGGAAAGAATGTTTAATAGTCATGATTTAATCATGAAAGAGGGTAAGGATGATAGGGAGGCAGCAAGTAAACCAAAGAATGAAGCAGGTAAACCAAAAGTTGGAGCAAGCAAAGAAAAATTCAGCATAGAAGACATCAACAGTAACCTGAAACAAAGAGAAAGAGACAGAAATACAAAGCAGAAAATGGACCAGTTCAAAGATATGCTGGACATAGAAATTGAAGAAATGTGGGATTTGATGATGAAGCAGACCAAATGGAGAAAAATGGTAACAACAACAAGCAAGATCAATCAGAAGTTGAACCTGATTGACAGGAAGAAGAAGAACATGGAGCAAAAGACAGCAGACATACAACAGCAACAAAGGAACAAAGCATTTGGACAGTTACAGAACAAAGTATGGGATCCAGGAAGACCAAGATCAGAAGACACATGATCAAGAGATCATGAATATTTTCTACTTTGGGAGTCTAATGCAGGAGCATTCAGCCCAAGGAAAATCGTTGTAAATAGTAGACATAGGGGGTCATGCATTTTAGGAAATAGTTTTCCTAAGTCTCAAGTCAATGTAAAAATGTAGGCTTTTAAGTGTGATTAGATAATGGGAGAATATGTAAATGCTCTCAAAATAAATAAATGAGAACACGAGTGGTAGAAGTCAAATCCAACTCTCTAGGAGCAAGAGAGATCTTTTAGGAATTAATAGAGTAGATATGGACCATTGAGATGATAAGGAGACTTTTTTGCTTTAAAACAAAGGGAAAATATGGAGTGGATAAATTCTGCCACATATGTATGCATGCAGAGAGCTTTAGGGATTTTCTTAGAGTGGTGATCGTATCCTCCAATGATCCAATCCAATGCATTCTTATAAATAAGTGAGCCCGCGCGTTCATTAAGGGGAGGCCACGAATAGTAGAAATTAGTCCTGTGTGTGTGTGTGAGATCGAGGTGTCTTGGGTGTATCTGTGCCTTTATATTAATGTATGCAAAGTTTTCCTGACTATGTCAGAACGTATGAAATGAATGTTCTATAATTGTTTATGATGTGAAATTGTAGGTTTGCAATAATTGTAATCAATCACAGTCGAGGCGAAGCATAGAGAGAGAGGAGAATGATTCAGAAGAATCGAAATGGACCATCGAGTCTAATTGAAGTAACAGAGCGAAGCTATAGAGAAGCAACGAAACAGAGAGTTATAATGGACCTTTGAATCCATTCAAGGGAGCGATTAAAGTCCCAAAGGACAGTGATTGAAGTATTCCGCAGAGCTAAGCTCAATCAAGAATGAATTGAGCAGCAGAAGAACAGAAAGTTGGAACCTCGTGAAAGCCCAGAAACCACAAGAACCATTGGAAATGGCGGAGAATTTCTAAGTAAAAGGAATTTTAGAGAAGTGAAGTATGGACGCTCAGTAACCGTTGGATCAGTTAGATCAATGATTGAGAATCAATCGCATCGGCGGGAATCCCTTTTAAGTTAGCAGAATAAGAGTGAGTAGCGATTAATCGTGGATCGTTGGATCGTGGCCAGATCAATGGTCACGATTTAATCGCATATCGGCAATCAGAGGTGCCAAGGGTCAATTGCTTATGAATGTTGCAATATCACCGATAACAATATATCGGCGATCGGCGTCGAGGCTTATCGGCGTTTGGCGTGGGGGCTTATCAGCGATCGAAAGTGGATGGTAAGGGCGGACCCGATATTAATATAGACGCAATTGTATATGTCTTGAAATCTGGTATTGCGTTAATCGCATATCGAAGCAGAGGAGGCATGTGTTAACAATACCCGTGACAAAGTGAGGAGCGAATGCTGGTAGCGATCAAGGTAGCCTCGAAAGATGTGAAAAGGTTGTATTAAGGCAAAACGGGTTGTTTGCGGAGTTTCCCTTGTAAATGTATGTTTCCTTTGTAAATGAGTTAATAAGGGAAAAAACGCCAATAGTACAATTCGTGAGATATAGCATATATTAACCAAGATTTAGAGGGGGGAGGTTATATATGCGTGGATAAAAGGATTTAAAAGGTTTTGAAGGGTTTTAATTTTGATAGGAGGTTTCAAGTGCGGTGGTTGAAGTTCCGTTACAAAGGTTTCAGCCAGGGTGATTGAAGTTTCGTTACAAAGGAACTGTATAAGAGGGCCACTTGACCATTTATGGTCTGAAGATTTAACTCCATTGTAGAGTTAAATGACCTAGGACAGTTGTGGATGCATTACTGATAAATGCATACTGTGGGTATGTGCGGGTGGTTTACCCTGCACCACTTGCCCACCATTTAGCTTGGAATACGTGTCCCATCAATAGTGGTCATATATATTTTTACATGGAATTTTTACCAGGGCTGTTACAAGCGTAATGAAAGCAATGTGCTTTGCGGCATGCTAGGACAAGCATGAATAAGACAATAGAAGCAGGGTGTTGTGTACATGTAGCATATGTAGTATTGTGTACATATGATGTTGTGTGTCTATTGCATATATGGTGTTGTGTGTATATTGCATATGCAGTGTTGGGTATAGATGGTACTATGTACATGTTGTACATGTGGTATTAGTGTATATGTGTTATTGTGTGCATGTCATACATGATGTGTTGTGTACATGCATTACTACGTATGTGTATCGTGTAGTCGTTGTATCATGACATGTATTCGTTGTGTTGTGCTCTGTGTACGTATATGTATTGTGTTGTACACCAGGTGTAAGTGTATGTATTGTGTTGTGTTGTACATCGAGTGTAGGTGTATGTATGGTGTGGTGTTGTATGCTATGTGTGAGTGTAAGTATTTTGATGTATACTGTGTGTATGTGTACGTGATTGAAGAGGAGAGAATGCACTAGGTGCTTTCTAGGTGTGGCAACCAATATGGTGTGTGTACAAAAGAACAAAGGACAAAGGTAGAAGAAAAGGACCAATTAAAGGATAAGTATGAATATTTCATTTCATTTTTATTATGTATGTAATCTATGATTTTGATTTATGATGGTTACATGTGATCTATGATTCTGGATTATGATAATTGCATGTGATTCATGATTTTGATCGTTATATTTTGAGCTAACCGGAGGTGATATGTTTACACATGATGATTTGGTAAAGAGCTACTTTGGCTTGTTGTGACAAGAAGTGAACATAAGTGCAAGTGTACCTTATTGACGGGCCACCAATGAGGTATGATTTGGATTTATTCCAATTCGTTTTGAATCTAATGGGAATTATGTGCTTGGTATAAGAAAGCATGGAAATGCCTGGATTTGGTGGTTGAAACCAACTGCACGAATTACCAAAAAAAACAAAAGGAATTAGAATAGACAATAGTATGCTGGTAAATCACTTAAGGAGAAGGGCCATTATGGGACACTGGTACCCAATAGTGTCCATTGATTGCCATGAGCATGCTATGACCAGTATGATGGTTTTGAGGCAGGGATATGCCTTGGTTTTTGGATCTGCTGATGCGAGGAAACCTTGCCAAGGGAGGGGTCGACCGAGGGACTGTGTAGCAGAGAAGGGGATACCCGCGGATTCACTTGGAAGGTGTGTGATTGCACGAAAGGGGGTGACCAGATTGCCCAAGGGAACGTGTAGCAGAGAAGGGAAGGGTGAGGAATGAAATTGTTTTGGTCATTAGCATTGCCAGACGGAATCATAAGCATATTGGGAGTGTGCCCTGAAACAATGAGCTGGTAACTGTTCACTGAAAGGATAGTAGCAGGGGATTGTAGCGTTGGACATTGGATGCAGATTTTAATTTTGCATTGGATTCTGGACTTCCAGGGAAGGAGGTGAATCTTGGTACTACTTTTGAGGGTGGAGGTGTGAGCCTTTGGATTCCGTTGTTGTGGATGCAGACATCGTATCCTTTTATTTTCTGGTTGAAGCAAATGTGTATAAGAGTATATGTGGTTGTTATTGTAAATACTGTAATGAGTTCTTTTATAAAGCTCTAATAAACGGTATTTTTGTCATGTTTTCAGCAAGGTGTCATTGTAAATACTGCAACAAGCTATGTCATAAAGCTCCATGGGTAGTATGTTTTGGTTTTCAACAGTCTTGTTGGTTGTAGGTGTAATTGAACATCGAGGACAGTGTTCCCCCAAGGGGGAGGGTTCTGTAATAGCCATGGTTAAACATTCATGTAAAATAATATAAGACCAAGGTCATGAGACATATATTCCAAGCTGAATGGTGGGAAAAAAATCCTAGTGGGTGTTCATTTGGATTATGATGGCTAAGAAAATTGGCAAAGGCAAAGGCTTTGGAAAGGCATGAGGCATTAATTGACATTTTATTTATGAAATTAATGGAAATTAGAAGAAAATGAAGTTGAAAGGTCACATGTTGCATGTGAGGAGGAAAATGAAGGAAAATAATGGAAAATGAAGAAAATAGAGGCCTCAATGATAAAAATGCTTCTAAGGATCAGTTTAAGGACTTTTTTTAGTTTTAGCTTAGACCTCTCTTTCTATTCTCTCTCTCTCATACTCTTGGACACTTAGAGTTTTATTGGAGCACTCTTGTAGGAGTGTGGCATACTTGGGATTTGGAGCAAGAAGGAAAAAGAAGAATAGGAAAACACAAGAGGACATCGAGATCAACAACTACAACTATTTTTGCTTGTAGTTACCAAGTTGCATGTATGATTTCCTTGCTAGTTTTGGCATGCATGACACATGCATATGGTTTCTTGGTTATGATATGTCATTGGCATGGAGGATTTCCTGGATTGACGATATATTTTCCTAGCCTTGCCATTTCGTGGATATCCATGGTGTTGTGGGTGTCTTTCCTTTTATTTTCTGGTTGGTTCTCATGCTCTTTATGGTTGTGGGTTGAGTTACTAGTTCCTAGAAGCCTTGGTTGGACAAACCCTACGAAATCCCTGTAACAGCTTGGGTTGAGTTACTAATCCTAGAAGCCTTGGTTGGACAAATTCTCTAGAAGCCCTTGGTGGGTTGAGTTACTAGTCCTGAAAGCCCCTGTTGGACAAACACTCTGAAAGCCCTACAAGAGTTGTGGGTTGAATTAATAGTCCTTGAAGCCCTGGTTGGAACAAACGTTAAGGAGTGTTGGATAGCTTGGGTAGAGACCAATCTAGTGATGTTTAGTGATGTCTAACCATGAGGTGGAATCATTGGTTGAGGATTGAGGTGGTTTGGCCTCTGAAATCCCTAGTTTGGTTTTGTTTGATTTGTTCCATGAGATCCCACATTCATGCTTGGAATATGACACGAGGGTGATTGGCTGAAAGAAATATTTGGTTCAGCCAATCTATGGTTGGGTGGTACATGGAAGTCCCAGACCTAGTTGCATTTTTCATATGTTAATAAGAGCTCATTTCCTCTTGTATTTTATGGGTAAACATACTTATTCATATGAAGATTTTATTGTTGTTATCTCTTTGTTATTTCTGTTGAATATATGTTGGTTAAGAGGATGTTTTATGACAATCTTGATGTATGGCTTTCATCATGTTTTGATTTGAAAATGAATGTACAGTGAACATATGACCTAATAGATGATAATGCATCTATTGTGATAAGGCATCAATGCTTCCTTACGAATCTTAGATAAGTCTGAGACCCCAGTGCTCAGATAGGTTGTTATGACTTGTAGATTTCATATTTGTGACATGTTTGACTAAATGCATGTCATGGCTAGTAGGGGTAAAATCACATACTTGTACCAATGATTGCATTAGTAGCCTTATTCCATTGTTATTTATCATCTCTAAAAATTTCAATAAGTTCATGGTAGTGGCCTGAGCCTTGTTCCTGAAAAAGTGGCACATAATTTGGGGTCGTTGGCTCAGAACTAGCTGGAAAAGTCCACAGTTGTTGGCATACCTTTTTGTGGGAGCGACTAGAAGGCATCATTTGCATGTAGGGCTTGTCATGGGAGTTGTTGAGGGTCCATATCAGTGAAATGTCAAGTTGTCTCATGGGTTGGTCACCTGGAAGCGTTGGTTGGCTCTTGAAGATTCTGTATCATGTGTGGAAGGTCAGAATGGTTTTGTTTTTTTGGTTCCACTTCCTTAACTATACACGGGGAGTTGAATCATGTCATATTAGCCTCTTGTCACATGTTTAGCCCAGCGGACCCGTTAACTTGGGTAAATGTGGGAGGAAGGGTGGTTACACCACATAAGAATACATCATCTTAATTAATCATCAATTTTAATCCCAATAACTAAATCAATAAATGGGACTACATTAAACTTCATATGGACAGTAAATAACAACCTTTTTTTGGCATTACAGGCATTAAACGATTATGTGATTCCTTGAGAAGCACTTTCATTCTTCAACTTTCAAAGCGTAACTTTTGTAGGGAAATGCACACTTGCAGTTTAAAGGCATGTGAATAATTCAAGAACTTAAATGACAACAATTGAAATAATAATCTATGAAGAAAAATAGAGGTATAAATCTATCTAATATAACTAATCTAACTAAGAAAGGAAATAGTTGCAATGCAAACCAGATAGGGGGGATTTCCTAACTAAAATGTGATACAACGAAAGAGATACAACACCACTAATCTACTCCATAATAAATCTCATAATAGTGTCACTTATATTAAAATTAAATATAAAATTTCACATTAAAATCATGAAGAGGATTTGCACAAACTCAGTATGGACCTACATAAGCTTTGTCTTTGAGCTAAAACATGCACTACTATACAACCATCACATAAAATCGATTAACCAACTTTGAGATAAACAAACTAACTATTTCATTGAACGATCTCTTACTCTCACAAACACCAATTCACTTCCTTTTACATTACATGAAGTTTAAATAAAATAGAGGAGAGCATGGTAAGCCACAACAAGCTCCCTATTTCTGCAAACATATAGACTCCCAAAAAATCCCAATTGATCCCTTTCTTTACATTATGCACCATTTATATAAGATGCGGGGAGGTTGTATTGCAACCACAACCAACTCCCTATTTTGGAGAGTCATTTGAAGCATTTCCATTATAAACAAATATATGGTGTTACCTCATAAGAAGACAATCCCTTGTTTCTCAATTCTAACAGAATGACCATGACCAATGAATATAACACAAATTTCATTTTTGTGATGTTCTCATGACATGAAATGCATGAGAATATAGTCATCACTAAGCCACAATATCTTTTGTTGTTGGATGACTATTGTTTCATTGTATGTGTATAATAGCCTACATTTAACCAAGGCATTGACCACGAGCTCATATCTTCTTCATTTGACCTGGGAGGTATCCAACTAACTTTGATCCATATTGGGCCACCTAGCAACAAAACCCATATGGTGGATTTCACCTAGGATGCACACAGATATGACAACAAATGATTTGGGTTACTAAATTTGCATAGAGGTTATCAAATCTATGTTAACATAACTATCATTAGCAATAATCAAGATTAATTATATTAATTCATTAGAAACAATGAAAATCATTAAAATTTAGCAAATTAATACCTTATAAGCTTGAAATGACATTTCTCTTGAAGAATCGAGAGAATACTATGGTAAAAAGGATAATAGAGAGCTGAAATGAAGGGGTAAAATGGTGAAAAAGGGATGTTTTTGATAGTGGACAAGGCATCAAAGTGAAGGCCCAACAATTTCCCTCATTGTATGTCTTGAAGACTTTCCAGTGAGATGCACCAAAGGTTTGGCAATGGGTTCACCCACATTTTTTTCATGTTGTTGTCTCAATTCTACTTATCTTTGTCTCATCCTCTCTTTATCCTTCTCTTGTACCTCATCTTTGTCAACTAGTTGGTGTTCGTAGTCCCTTTTGTAGTTTGTCATATTCCCCATCTTGATCATTGATTGACGCAAATTGATTTTAGATTTCACATAAATTTCTTGTTTTTTGCCTTTTGACAATGACAATAATATAGCCAGGTGTGACTTAGTTCACATATATTTTCCTTTTTTATTTCATTTTTTTTGAAGATTTATTTTTGATGATTACAACAATACATTGATCAAGTCATTTCATAAACTCAAAATAAACCTTGATCCAAGGTTTACTAAACTATCATCGAGGTTTTCTAAAATCCTATAAGAGGTTGTCAATTAAGAGCCTAAATACCATAAATCACAACCCCTTTCTATAAGAGCTTTTGCGACTGAAACTTTCATGGTGTGAAACCCTTTCAAGTCTTCCATCTCATGTGGTGGACTTGATGCCAATAAAATCATAATTGAATACTCTATCCAATGTTATAACATTTTTACACTTCTAGTCTCACATGATATTTTAAATTTATTTTCTTTTAAACTTATATTTTAAAAAAAAATCCCATTAGTATGATATCATTCAGAGAAAAAATAACAGTCTAAAAACTATACAACGAAATAATTATAAAACATGTGTGTTCTATTAGGATGTTTCCAATTCAAAAGCGTATTTTAGTTTTTCAATTTACATAAGCAAGAGGAAAAATTATGTTGGGAACATGAAGGTGTATAAAATGAGATTTAAATATTAATTTATCGCCTTCAAAAAATAATAAAAGATATAATTTTACCAAAAAAAAATCTTTTAAAAGATAGGTCGAATAAACTACATCTTTTATAGATAGAGCTCATTTTATTTTATTTTTTGAAAAATATGCATTGAGCACTCAATTAATTGATGAGAACAAGTCACTTGTTAACTTTCTCCAAAAGAATGCAGAGACAAACATATAATTAAATGCAAATTTGACACATAACACACACACAGATGTTAGAAAGATAACATAATTTTTTACAAATTTATTTTTTGTTACATTTCAAAATCCACAAGGTGTATAAGAGTTTTGAGGGCTTCAATTTAAAAAATATGTTAAATGTCAAATTTTTTGCCACATGTTATTAAGAAGCGGGATACATCTTCGTGGATTCACCCTCTTGCATTACAATTAGGGAACATATCTTACATGCCTTCTTTTATCAATGACAGTACAAGGAATCCTCAACTTGGACTTCACCATCAATAGGCTACAACTTTCTCGAAGGGAGGGATAGTGGTAGGGGATTTGAGAAGAAGCCTAGGGAGGGTTAACAACTAGCAGATATTGAGCATTGCCTCCTAGTTTATTTTACAAAGTTGCCATCAACAAGAAGAATGAGTAGATGATCACATTACATGTCAAAAGCGTTGATGGGGCTTCCACCTACACAAGCAACGAGAAAATCTATTTGAGCATTGAGTACATGGTTAATTGTTAGGACAATGTAAATGAGATTGCAATAATTCTAAACCATGAAATGACACATGTTTGGAAGTGGAGCAACAATAATGCTTATATGTTATCAAATTAATTAAATTCATCATGGATTGTAATTTCCTCACCCATAACCTCACCCCTTCAAACTATGTTAATACCAATAATAATAATAATAATAATAATAGAAGATTGAACTATGGCCACAATGTCACTAATTACTTTCTCTAGGGCTATGACACACTTAGCTTTGACTTCATTTCCAACATGAATTCAAACATTGTGAGATGGATGACACTTGGGATTCTTCAATGATCTCAAAGGTCAAATTGTCGATAAAGTAAATTCAACAAACCTAAGGGATAATGGCCCCAATAATAATAATAGATTGAACTATGGCTACAATGTCGCTAACTACTTTTTTTAGTACTATGACACACTTAGCTTTGACTTCCTTGCCAACATGAATTTCAATGTTGTGAGATGGATGAAACTAAACATCCTTCCATGATTTCATAGGTCAAATTGTTGATAAAGTAAATCCAATAGCCCTAAGGGATATTAATCCAAATAATAATAATAAATTGAATTATGGCTACAATGTCACTGACTACTTTCTCTAGTACTATGACACACTTAATTTCGACCTCATTGCCAACATAAATTTAAACATTCTGAGATGGATAGAACTTGAAGTTCTTCAATCATCTCATAGGTCAAATTGTTGATATAGTAAATCCAATAACTTAATAGACAATGACAAGTTAGAATTCACACTAAAAATCATCATTCATCTAACAAATACACTTTTTAATTCCATCCATACACTTTTTATATATTCTTAACCCTGGGCTCTATAAAATTTAAACAAAAACCAATATCACCATGGAAACTAAATCCCATATAAACTAACATATTTAAAATATCTTAAATATTTCCGAAACATCTTTTATTTACATTGATATATACGAGTGTAATCCCTCAAACGCAATAGATTTATATTTGGGACTTCAAAGCATTGATTACTCTATTGTTACGTCTTTTGGCGTGCTTCATAATGACAACGAAATCATGTTAATTTACTTTGTAATGACATCCAATGACGCTGTTCTCAACCATTGAATGTATTTTTTAACAAGTGGTAGTTGCCTTCCCTGAGTAGTGGCCGGTAGGCTGTAACCCCACTGGAGCTGAACATCTTTGGCTGAGTTTGTACCGCAGATTACTTTTACAAATGTTAATACCAAGTAAATTGCTTTCATGGCCATGTGCCCCCAATGAACCATGTTGATAGTTGGGTCATTGGATGGATCACGGTGCTAAGAATGTTAGTTGCAAAAGCAAAAGTAGTGGTTGGCGTTCAAGGAGTCTAGGGTTGGAAATTGACGTCGTATTTTAAGTTTCAGCAAGTATTTTACGGTTGGTGAAAATTTGTGCACCTGAAATTTGATGTCTAAAATATATTGGGGTCATGTCATTTTAATGTTTAATTAAAAATCTAAATCCAAAATTTAAAAATCTATTGTACCGGAATTTACTAATCCCTAAAATTATTTATTATAACTAAGGTTGAGTTTACAAAAATCTAATTATAATGTACATATTACATCGATGATCCAATTGGATTGCTTTGTAGGATTGCTTTGTTCCTACCGACTACAGGGCTATGGCTAGCTTGCTATATTTTTTCAAGATCTAGTTGTTGAGAATTAATGGAACATTATGGGGACTAGAGGGCTATGGCTAACATGCTCTATTTTTGGCTATGGCTAGCTTGTTATATTCTTTCAAGCTCTCGTTGTTGAGAATTAATGAGACATTATGGGGACTAGAGGGCTATGGCTAACATGCTATATTTTTGGCTATGGCTAGCTTGTTATATTCTTTCAAGCTCTCGTTGTTGAGAATTAATGAGACATTATGGAGACTACAAGGCTATGGCTAACCTGCTATATTCTTTCAAGATCTGGTTGTTGAGAATTAATGGGACATTATGGGAGTAACCTTCAGCCATATGAATATTGATGACATAATTTAATGACCTATTTACTAGCATTGGAATTGATTTTCTTGCAAAACAACTTTCAAATTTACCACTTTTGCCTTTGGCATCTAACCATATGTGGTTTGATGAATTATGTGTTTTATGGTCTTACATTTTCCTCTACCATTGTTCTTTCTTGCTAATTGAGAAAAGCAATAACATCCCTGCAATCTTTTAATTTACCCTAGTGCACTATTGAATTTGTTAGCGTCTGAATATTGCATGCTTTCTCATTCAAAACTGCTAGACTGGTGGTATCATCCTATGAGATATGTACTCTTTATTTACTTATGCCATGAGTTTATTGTAAAACCTGTAAAATACTTACAAGTTATATAAAATTTGATGTGGTATACAACCCTTAGGAAATTTTGAAGTAAATTAAGAGGTGGTTGTTTTATTTACTTATGTCGTTAGTTATTGTAAAACCTCAAAATTACTTACAAGTTCTATGTAAATTTTAATATGGTAAACAACCTTTCAGGAAATTTTGAAGTAAATTAAGGCATGATTTCTTCCAACCAGCTTAGGGAGCCTCTAAGGAAATTTTGAAGTAAATTAAAGCGTGAATTCATTTTGAAGTAAATTAAGGCATGATTTCTTCCAACCAGCTTAGGGAGCCTCTAAGGAAATTTTGAAGTAAATTAAAGCGTGATTTCATTTTGAAGTAAATTAAGGCATGATTTCTTCCAACCAGCTTAGGGAGCCTCTAAGGAAATTTTGAAGTAAATTAAAGCGTGATTTCTTCCAAACAGCTTGGGGAGCAGCTCAAACTCAGGGTGGTAGCCTGATACACCCTCAAATTCAAGAAAAAAAAGTGTGTGTATTTTATTTTTTGTATTCTAATCTATTATTGTTTTATGGTTTTATGTTATTTGGTAGTTTTCGGAAAGTTGAGGATTTTGAATTTTCAAAATTGGAATAGATAAGAGGTTTAATGTTATTTGGTAGTTTTCTAGAATGGAAAGTTGAAGATTTTGAATTTTCAAAATTGGAATAGATAAAAGATTTTTAAGGTATTAGATTGATTTATGAATCAAAATTTCAAAAACATTTTCTTCGATTTCTCTCCAATTTTTTGTATGATGTTCTGGCAATTGTTTTAAGAAGATTTTAAGGTTGGAAACCTTGTTAAATAAGGAACTTCATAACTAAGGAGCCTTCCCAATGCCCACGACTTAGTAATATATCCAATACTCATCCAAATAAAGTTTAAGTAATTAACTAAATGTAGCGTGCTTAGAATGTTCAGTGTTTAAAGTTTAAGTAATTAACTAAATGTAGCGTAAAATTTTCGGTATCTAAAGTTTGTTCTTCTTGTATAACGATCTCTAATGTTATTTGGTAGTTTTATAGAATTAGAAGTTGAGGATTTTGAATTTTCAAAATTGGAGTGGATAAGAAGTTTAATGCTATTGGGTATTTTTTCTGGAATTGGAAGTTGAAGATTTTGAATTTTCAAAATTGGAATAGATAAGAGGTTTTTAAAGTATTAGATTTATTTATGAATCAAAATTTCAAAATCAACATTTTTGTCGATTTCTCCCCAGTTTTGTGCATGATGTTTTGAAAATTGTTTTACAAAATTTTTAAGGTTGGCAACCTTGTTAAATAAGGAATTTCATAAGTAAGGAGCCTATCCACGACTTAGTAATCTATCCAACACTAATCCAAATAAATTTTAAGTAATTCACTGAAGCCTAGAATTTTCAGTATAACAGTCTTTAATGCTATTTGGTAATTTTCTAGAAATGAAAGGTGAGGATTTTAAATTTTCAAAATTGGAGTGGATAAGATGTTTAATGCTATTTGGTAGTTTTCTGGAATACAAAATTGAGGATTTTGAATTTTCAAAATTGGAGTAGATAAGAGGTTTTTAACCAATTTAACTAAAATATAACCAATTTATTTCTATTTCAAATATCACTAGACATTAAATATATTTATGTATTTAAAAATATATTTTAAAAATCACTACAAACCATCATGTTTGGCAATTTCCGTATACTTTGAAATTACATGCTATTGATAGGTCGCCAATTTCATGGTGAAAATTTTAAGAAATCATGGTTTGGCTTTTGGAATTTTTTTTTTTCAAATGCATACAGGAATTCCCATAAAGAAGAACAAGAAATAATACAGATTTCTTAATTCAAACTTCACTAAAAAAATTAAACTTTTTTTTTTAAGAAATCATGATTTACTTGTTGGATTTTTTTATTTTTTTTCCAAATACATATAGGAATTCCTATATATATATATATATATATATATATATATATATATATATATTTCTTAACTCAAACTTCAAATTATGAATCTTTTTTTGGAAATTAAAAAAATAGAAATCAAAAATAAAAAATTAAATTGAATTTTAGATCATTCATATATCCTAACCTTTTTCAGAACGAAAAAGCATAATTGTATTTATATCAGAAATATAAACATAGCATATATGTACAAATACATTAGAGGATATATGTCTCATATAGGTCAAACTATGCAAAGGGATGGCGAGAACTTGCCACAAAAAAAATAAGCAAAATCCATACAGATGGGCATCAACAACGCATGCCAGAAAAAACTGACAGCCATGAGAGATATGTGTCTAAAATAGTATAACTGTGCATAAAGAAGACAAGATCTAGCTGCTAAGCCAAAAGAGACCATAACTATTGGCCATCAGCAAAAAGCCATCCCGAAAGCCAGATATACAGACATCAAGCTTGGAGAACCTGCGCCCACTGGAAACAGCACCATTAGAAGATTAAGACCATCAACATCTAGAGAGAACAGCTGAACTGAAGGGAAAAAAAACCAAAAGATAATGAGAAAAACCAGAACCGAAGCAAAGGAAAGGTTTAAAAGTCGGGAGGGAAGAAGTCCTGAATGGAGAAGATTTTCCCCTCATGAGAAACCTGCAAAAACCATAAACCTCGAACCGCCTGAAGACCCTTTTTTGATAAACCATCTGCCTGCTGATTTAGGGTCCTCTTGATGTGATGAATGGAGGCTCCCTCTGATCTATTCCATAAAAATTTGATCCTGTCTAACCACCCAATGAGCTGTGGCTTAATAATGTTATTCTTACCAAGCACACAATCCACCATGTCCTTCGAATCGCCAAAGATGGAGACATCCTGTAGATTAAGAAAGAGACAGAAATGTAGAAGGCCAGCAAGGGCCATCACCTCAGCTTTGCTGTTGGATCCTCTCCCCCCATTCCAGTAAATGAGAAATTGGTTATTTTCATTTACCCAGATGATGACCCCACATCCACATTGACCACCCTGTTCAGCTCCATCGAAAAAAGCCCTTGGCATAGACGACAACTTCTGAGGGATCTCATTACCATTCTGTTTCGGCTGCTTGGAAGGGCTCTGCTGGATTGATTCATAGATGGAAGTAATGATGGAGAAGATTTCTAGAAAAGGGGAAGCTTTATTATTGAAAATAAAATTATTTCGCCACTTCCAGATACTCCAAAAAGTTATGATGAAAACTGATCTCCATGACTTTTTTTGAATACTGCTCCATAAGAACGCTTCCGAAATAGAGGTGTGAGACATATGCTGGATTCCATAGCATTCCTCCAGCGCTTTCCAAAGTTGACGAGTTTTCTTGCAATCTAGAAAAAGGTGGAAGTTGTTCTCTTCTGCAGACCTGCAAATGGGGCAGACACCAGGACCCTGCCATCCACGTTTCCTTAAGTTTTCCCAAGAGAAATTTCTATTGTGGAAAGACAACCAAGAGAAAAGAATCATTTTTGAAGGGCAGCTCGATTTCCAAAAGATGTGCGGGAATGAAGGCCTAAGGAGAGGTTGCTTAAGGCCGATCAAGTCTTGATAAACATCTTTTACATGAACAGAAGACAACCCTTTCGAGTTTTTCCACATGAGACAGTTCTGATCCTCCGAGCGAAAGATTCCGCAATTTCTAAGACGGATTCTGATATGATCCCATTGTATAGCAATGTCAATCGGCATCCCCAGACTATTAGCTTCCTTCCAGAGAGGGATCAGACCCTGCCAACCTGCTATTAGGCTGTCCCAATAAAACAAACCTTTCCTGTGAAGAAAATTCAGTAATGGATCATGAACCTTGATCACCTCAGCACCACTCATAAATTGATCTCTCCCAATGAGAATTCTTTTTCCGGATTGGAATCGCCAGGTTAAATTTCCCAGGAAAAATTTTCCGATCTTTCGGAGGCTTAACCAAATTGGAGACCCTATAGAAGAGCCGATCTTTTCTTTTCTGAGCCAGAATGACAAATCCTTCCTTCTCAAATATTTCTTCCGAACTATATTGCTCCACGAACCATTTTCGAAGATGCCTCTCCACAAGGTTTTACAAAGCAGAGCCCTTCTGAAAATTCTCAAGTCTAAAAGCCCCCACCCTCCGCAGCACTTCGGCATGGAGATATTGGATAATGTTGAGAGATGATATTTCTTTTTTCCAGCTTGACCGCCCCAAATGAAATTTGCCGTAAGCTTGTTCATTGACTGAATTATGCTTGCTGGGAGGTAATATAAATGAGCCCAGTATACTACAAGTTGGTTTAACACCGATTGAGCGAGGATCACTCTTCCTGCAAGTGAAAGGCACCTAAATTGCCAAGCCGATATCTTCTTGTAATATCTATCTAATATCCACAACCAGTCCGCCTTTTTGTAACCATAAGCTTTTAACTGAAAGCCCAAATATTTTATTCCGAGACTGATAGATTGAGCTTTGATTCCAAACAGAGTCGATAACCATTCAACCTCAACCTGGCATATATCATTATGGAAGATGACAGACTTTGCGTAATTTATTTGAAGACTTGTTGCCCTTTGAAAATTAATTAGAATTTCATAGAAACATAACCATGTAAGTCTGCACAGAATTCCGAACATTATAATATCATCAACAAATAGATTATGGGAGATCTAAATGCTCCTGCAAATTTTTAGCGGATAACATCTGAATTCCTTTACGGCCTTGTTGATATGGAGGCTGAGAGTATTCATCGCCAGTATGAATAAAAGCGGGGATAAGGGGCATCCTTGACGGAGACCTCTGGAGGCAGGGAAAAATGAAGAAGGAATCCCATTAATGATCACCGCATAATTCACCTTCTCGACGCATGCCATTATCCAGTTTGTCATGCTAGCTCTTAAGCCAACCTTTGCCAGTAAACACCTTAGGAAACCCCAGTCGAGGCAGTCGTATGCCTTATGAAGGTCGATCTTAAGAATGATTGCATCCCTTTTTTTGGAAAGAATAGCAAATAGACCTTCCTGTGTACTTGCCACCGCGTCCTGAATGTTTCTCCCTTTAAGAAAAGCATGTTGATCTGAGGTTAAGTATTTGGATAATGTTTCTTTTATTCTCTCTGCAATAACTTTTGCAATAATTTTGTAAGAAATATTACACAGAGAGATCGGTCGGAAGTCCATGAATGACTCCGCCTTTTCTTTCTTCGGAATGAGCGTGATGTTGGTGGAAGTGATCTTTGGATTGATACTACCCGACATTCTTGAACCTTCTATCATTTTTAACAAATCAACTTTGAAGAGGTCGAAGAAGTGAACAAAAAACTCTATTGTCCAGCCGTCCGGCCCTGGACATTTATCTCTTTTAAAAGATTTCATATTTCTAAGCAGCTCTTCCTCAGAAACTGGCTGAAAGATTTTATCATTTGTATCCTCATCAAACATCTATGGAAAAACTTCAATGCCCCATAGAATGTCCTGAAACCTGCAGACTTCAGATCTTTGGTACTGTTTACCAAATAGTTTACTGCCTCATTTGATATTTCCTGTTGAGAATATAGGAAACGACCTCTTCCATCTCTTATCTTCCATATGGAGTTCTTTTCACGCCTGGCATTTGCAAAATTGTGAAAAAACTTTGTGTTCTTATCCCCTTCTTTTAACCATATCGCCCTACTTTTCAATCTCCAAAAGGATTCCTCTTGTTCTAAAATTTTTATTTTCTTATTTTGCAGCTCCTTTATAAGACACCTCGTTTTAAAGGATAGTTGATGAGCACCCATCACCTCCGAGGCCATGTCCAAAGCCCTTTGAATATTCCTGAGCTCTTTTCTGTTGGATTGCCTTTTCTCATATTGCCACTCTTTCACCACCTTACGCATATGAACCATTTTGTCTCTGAATGTCATCAAAAGCGAGGAAGGATTATTAGATGCCAACTCATTCCATGTTTTTTTAATAAGGTCGTTAAATCCCAGATCCTCCAGGAAAGACCTATTAAATTTGAATGAGTATCCTTTCCTGAAACTTTTTTCCTTCCAGCCTAATAAGATCGACCTATGATCTGAAATGAAGACATTTTCAATTGATGAGAATGGCATACCCATACTGTCAATCAAACTAGCATGAAGAAGAAACCTATCCAGCCTTTTTGCAATATAAGCTTTCTCAATTCTGCCATTTTCCCATGTCGGGAGCATTCGAGTAGGGAGAATGTCAACAAAATTCCTCCTCAGCAATTCATTTTTAATTCTTTCAGCAAGAGGGTCCTTCTTCTTGTTACTGCCCCAAATCTCGTCCATATTTAAAGTGACATTTAAATCCCCTGCAATCAATAAATTTTCCACATCAAGCATTTCAAAGTCAAAAAGATTCTCCTAGAATAGCATTCTATTCTTGTAGGGAGCATATACATTCAAGATATTTATAGGAAATTTATGTCCTCTCATTTTTGCCGAGATCAGGATCCCTGCCAAACAACTATATGTTTTTGCCTTGATCCAGGTTGGATCCCATAAGACCACTAACCCCCCCGAAAGACCGATCGCTTCCATAGTAGAGATGTGCCAGGAAGGAAACATCTTTCTGAAGTAAGAGATTGCAACAGAGGAGGAATGCATTGTTTCCTGTATTAAAATAATTTTCGGACTTACTGAGTAAAAGAGATTTTTTAAGGCCAAAAACTTGGGTCCTGCTCCCAAGCCCCTTATATTCATGGAGATGATGAAATTCATTTTGGAGATTTTCCGGCCATGCTTGATCTAAGAGGCCTGTCTTCTGTCATGTCTATGATTGGGACATCTATAAGAGATAAATTTCGGATTCCTCTGCCCACGCCCTCTCCTCTCCCCCTGAAGTGCCTGCTTCCCCCTTTTGTTTTCCTCCTCACCGTGATATTTCTAGCAGACTTTGGACTAATTTGAGGGGACAATTAGGTAGAGGGTTTATGAATTGTGAGCTCCCTGAGCTGTAAAGATTTTTTACTTAGCAGGAAATCCAAGTCACTGCCTACAGAATTTGTGGGCGAAGATGTAGGCGAGTTTACAGGGGTAGCAGTAATCAAAATCTCTTTCCCTCTTTCAATTGAAGAGCTGATTTTAATTAGAGATGGAGTAGAGGAATAGATCGATTGAATTTCATTACTGAGCTTTTTAAGAGGATGCAGAGACGGATGAGGGCATGGGATCTCATGATCCGAGGCGGGCTCCAACGGGGGCATAGAGGGAGATATAGGCTCCACCGGGATATGGGTATCGATAGGAGCCTCGTGGTCCGAGGCAGGCTCCAAAGGGGGCATAGAGGGAGATATAGGCTCGACAGGAACGTGAGAATCAATCGAATGAGGAGAAAGCTGTTGGTCTTTAGAAAAAAACTCCCGGTGAGCTTCTGACCCTGAGAGAGACAGGTTCTTTGAGGATGTGGATCGCTCTGAATCCTGGCATGATGATTTAACTTTGTAGGGCTTTGCTGAAAAACGATGGTGACCATGATGCTTTCGGTTATTAGAAAGGCATCTTGAACAGTTCTTAATTAGATGCCCAGTGCGATGGAAAGCTGTACATCTAAAGGGAATCCCCCAGAAGTCGAGCCTTTGCCTGATTTTTAAATCCCTCCAGTGAATGTCTATATGGGCCGGGAATCCTCCTCTGAAAGGTTTATCTATCAAAATCCAAGCTAATCATTTGTCTTTCTCTCCTAAAACCCAAGGATCCACATATACACATCTTCCGATGGCATTACCGATTTCAGCTAAAGTTTCCTTAACTCTAATGGCAAACCGGGAAGTTTGACCCAAATTAAATTATTGGATGGAATGTTCTTTAATGGATTATAGCCCATATACCATCTATGTAATGCCAGAAAGCTTCTGTTATAAACCCATTGTTGTTTTAGGATGATTTCCAGGTCATTGGAACTCAGAAAGTGAAAGCAGTACCATTCTTTCAGTAACCTGGCGACAATTGGAACATATCCAATTAGCGGCTTCTATTGCTGCTCGAGCCAGCATCTCATCTTCGAGTCATCTAGTTCCGGGAAATGCCATCTCCCGACCAAGGCCTTAGCTTGGAGACTTTCAATACGATCTGCTA
The DNA here is from genome assembly GCA_031772625.1 of Pinus tabuliformis. Lineage (NCBI taxonomy): Eukaryota > Viridiplantae > Streptophyta > Pinopsida > Pinales > Pinaceae > Pinus > Pinus tabuliformis. Next base: position 383,244,685 of record CM062804.1, on the reverse strand, counting down.
GATGACTGCTATCTATTCTAATAGCAGCGGGAGGGGGGATAGTCTTAACAGGTTTTTGATTTCCCTGAAGATAGTCTTCATGCCAGGCTTTCTGAATAAGATCTTTTACGGACTGACTGATAGTGCGTAAAGGTTTATCTTTTAAAAGACCTTTCATCTCATTTTGTGGGACCGAGGGGTGAATCAATATTTTCTCCAAAGTGGATTGCCACTCACTATGCAACTTGGCATTCTTGTGTACTGACTCAGCCTGGATGGTCGCTTGAATCATCGCCTCCAAGTCAGATGTATCGGTCATTCTTAAATCGACCACCTAATTCTGAGTATGAAGGGATCATAAAAATCCAGGGAAGATATGGGCCAGGGGCTACGAACAATAGAATTAGATGGTTCTGAACAAAAGGCCCGGAGAGAGAAGGCTTAAACCTCGAATTTTAAAACTACAGTACTGTCCTGTGAAACCTCGGGAAAGATTTTACCCCTATTTGAAGAGAAAGGGAGTTAATTATAGTCCATCAACCCCTCTGCCTATAAATAGGATGACTATATCATTAACTGGATTCTGACAGCCACATAGAATTTTGAATTTTTGACGGCTTGGCTTAATTCGGAAAACCTGTTCTGTCCCACAGAAGATTTAAAAATCTAGAGAAATACTTTTCTTTACTCTGCCCGAAAATCTTAGTCAGAGAAAGAAATTAAGGCTTGTACTTATGAAGGCATACTAGCTTCCCGGAGAAAAACACCCGGCCCGGAAAAAAACCAGGAGGATTCAGGTAGGTGGACGTAATGAGCCAAAGTTGCAGGGATCAGGAGGTTTCGACAGGCTGAGCCTTCATGATGATTCCTTCAGGGCAGACTATATAGCAGCAGAAAAACTGACAGACACACCACCAATGGCCAACCTTAAACCGGAAATCCGAGCATGGCTTTGAAATGACAAAATATTTCTGAAACTTGAGAAGTGATACCCATGATCGGCTTGAAAACGATTTCGCAGACATGGGAAAAAGACTAGAATCTAAGGCAATCCTTGAGGCTATAACAAAACATCTATGCTAATTCCATCATTTTCTTCCTTATCTCTAAATCAGAAAAACAGCTTCAAGCTATCATAGACCTACAGAATCTAACTAAAATCCAAAGTGTTGCAGGTGCTTAAATCTTTCCTTTCAAAACGCCATCATAAAACACATATAAAATTTAAAGCCGAGAGATACTGACCTGGAGCCGCAGGCGAGCTGAGAGGAGAGTGCAAGAGCGAGATGCAAATTTGAGTCATGACCAAAGAAGAAAACAGAAGGTTCTCATCCAACACAGAGCAATTAATGTGATTCAGGACAATGATAAGCATACCACCCATGAAATTGAGCCTACAGAGGTCATGGAAGGCGACAGAGGAAGCTAGTGCAACGGGTTCAGAGAAATTGAAACTATTCAGGCAACGAAAAGCTTATGCCACCCATGAAAAAATGAGGCCGCCAGTATCATAAGGATTGTAGCACTACAGAATGTCGAAAAACTTACCAGAATGTCACCCCTGAACATATGAAACAGAGGTCATTGATAGCGAGGACAGAGGCCAAGTGTCGTAAGAAAGCTAGTGCAAAGAGTCCTGGAAAGAGTATGCATTGCCGCAAGAGACCAACATGCATTGGCTGCAGCTCCACCTGTTCTTAGCTTATAGGATCTCCCTCCTTCTCGAGCTCTGGTTGGCCACAAGTCTCTGCACTCCACCACTCAGCTGTCGCGCTCCCTGTAATGTTAGGATCTTTATGTCTGATGATCATTCATATATCCTAACCTTATCATTGCTGAAATTTACACAAGCTGAAATTTACCTGAAATTGTGTTGTATTTTTATTTTTATTTAATTAAGTTAAAAGAAAAAAAATGAAAACAAGTATTTCTTTTCTATTTTTAGTCAGGTATCTTATTTTTTTGGATCTGGAAATTATAATAAAACTAGATTGAAAACCAACTAGTCTCGATTGTATTTTTATTTTTATTTAATTGAGTTAAAGAAATGAAAAACAAATATTTCTTTTTAATTTTAGTGAAAAAGATCCTATTTTTTTGGATCAAGAAATTGTAATAAAACTAGAATTAAACTAGAATTCGAGTCTGTTAGTGAAGGAAGATTGAAAACTTTCATATATAATATATGTATAAACCAGAATATATTAAAAATAATGTTTTCGGCTGACAAATGTTTGAACATTTTGTCCTCTGTACATTGTTGCAGATGTGTTGCTAATGGTAAAACTACATAAAATATTACGGAAGAATGATAAAATGTGAGTGATCAGAATTTTATGAGCCTTTTTAGAAGAATGAAAAAGGTTTGTGATTAGAATTTTCTAAGCCTTTTTAGAAGAATGAAAAGGGTTTATGAGTAGACTTTTTCCTTCCTTGTTTTGGAGTTTATGAGGAAAATAGCTTCAATCTGGTTTGGACATGCATGAGAAGGATCTGTGTATGTTGAAGGTCGTTTATGAATTGAACTATAGTCTTGATCTATTTAAAAAAAAAAACCTAAATTAATGTTCTAGCAACGTTTGGGATAATCGAATTGTCAACCCAAAGATAAATTTACGAGAACGATTTGTAATTATTCAATCCTCTTGCTTTAATGGTGAAAATTTATAGTTGAAAGGTCAACTAACAGTCCACGCTGTCCATATTTGTTTTCAAGTGTTATGTTGCTTGAAGATTGTCCAGATTGGGGATCCTGTTGATATTCCAGCGATTTTTTTTTGTTAGAGATGGATATATCTATGTGAAGTCTGGAAGTTTGAAATTATAAGCACAACTTTGGTAATTTGGTTTAAAGAATGTTGTGTTAAGCATGAATAAATGCTGGTAGCTGTTACTTTTAGTAAATTTCCATAATTCCACTATATTTTCAACATCATATAGTGTAAGATGATTAGTATTATACTCACATTGGAGGCTTGGATGACCATGCTCGGATGTTATACACTGCTCACTAGCATTTATGTGAAAACTATATGATTCTACCTTGAAGCTTTATGAACAAACATAAAATTATTTCTTGATTATTACATAGAAGAGTTAAATGCGGGAAGATCCAATGCTACTAGTTTATTTTATTAACATGAAAAGTGATTTATTAACGTAAAACGTAAAGTGAAGGGCATGTAAAATGTAAAAATGTCATTAAATTCTCATTTGAAGGGGGAATGGAATTTGAAATTCCAGGCTTGGTCAACACTATTGGTTCAGAAAGGACCTCATCACAATTCACAAGCTGTAAAGCAATAAACGGTTGTATGTTCGCAACCTACCTAAAGAATCTTTATGTGGTGGGATGTCTCCCATCCAAGGCGTAGGTCAAGGTTGTTGCGTGCAGTTCCACATATGTATGTTGGGCTAAGCTTCATTTATCTTGTTATCTAGATCTTTCCCTGCCTCAGCTTCGTTCTCTTTGGATTTGCCTGTCTGTCTATGTCTGAGCTTCATCTTTCTATTCATCAATGGCAACCGCTCTCCATCACAATAACAAAGCTTTTTCCCTCTTCCCTCCTCGGCCTCCTACTCAGCCTGGACTTATAATTCCTTTTACGACTTTTTCACATGCCCCGTGGTCTGTATGTCAAATTTTTTTATCTTTACACCTCTAGCATCACTTAGTACGATGTGTTTATCAATCATAGGTGGTCCAAAGGTCAAGAACATTTTACCCTCCCATCTTTAGAGGCACTTGGCAGATAATGGATTGGATTTAGCTGGAAATGGCGGAAGGAGGAAACATGTTGCTTCTAGGGTAGAAGCCAATATTCAAATAGTCTCCGTTCATATTGCCATTTTATATGCAAACTATGAGCAATTCATTTGGTGCTTGGATGAACTCGACCTTGTCGTGCAGTCAAAGGGTGCAGTCAAGGGGTTACCATTCTTCCGATCTTTTATGATTCAAGCCACATCCAGCGGATATATTTGGTAGATCGGCTTATCAAACCTTGTGATGGATTGCCATTATTATTGAAACTGTTTGGAGCGCTTGTTAGAAGAAAATTACACATCACTGGTAAGTGAATCTATGAATCTCTCTGTATATTGTTTGTTTTTTCATTAAAAAAAAATAGGGTACAAGAATATGGGGTTTCCAAATTTAAATTACATATGCCAATCCACGACAAAGATCTTGGGAGAAATATTGTTTAGGACAAATGGATGCTCTATAGTAGTTTGCAGCACATGACCAACAACACAAATTGAAGTTTTCTTGGAGCTATCGTCTTGCGTAAGTGCTTCAATCATTTCAAACTTTGTCTTCTATTTAAAATGAATATTTCAAGTTTGTTCATTCCAAGCGCGACAGATCTGCCTGGTGTACATTTTTCCTCCTTGAATTAGTTGATAATGAAGAGTGATAGATTTGTACACTTCTCAAGTTTGTTTAAGGGCGGAATGATAAATCTGTATATTTTTCTTCAATGAATAGGTAATAAGCGAAGTTCACGGAGGTCAATACATACATATCTCATATCCAAGGGGATTCATTCAAAAATATTATAATAGGAAAGATAAGGGATCAGGTCCTCGGTGTCTTTCTGACATCTTGTTGCAACCAAAGATGGTTCTTTAGGAGGAAGATTGTGAAGACTGGGGTTACCACATCTTATAATTCCTTATATTCCCGAATTCATGTGGATAAATTCAATGTTACAAGTGACTGGGAGGAAATTACAACCATTGTGCCAACATGAATTATGGTAGACAAAAGTATCAGGACTATCTTTTTTATTCATATAAAGAAAAAACCTTGATATCTTTGGAGGTGATTGATGTTTCTTGGTGTCGGAAGCTGCCTGCGTAATGTTCGTAATTGTTCCATACTGCAAAAGGGGAGGTGGAATTATTGATCAGTCGCACCAACAATTGAATGAAAACCTCTACAGAAGATGCAGTGTTGTGTTACAAAGAACACAGAAAAGACAACGGTTTCGATTGTTTAAGTTATGACGAAAGTTGAGATTGTTTAATCCTTGTCAAAATAGTATAGTAGCACAGTGTAGTCTTGGGTTATAAACAACACAGCGAAAGTAGCAGTGTCTAGTGCTTATGTAATGCTGATCTTTGAGATTGTTTCATGGTTGTAAAAATAGTACAGGTATAGGCACCGAATCGATAGTTTTATTATGTTTTATTTGTAATAGTAAAGTGATGGCTTATTGGGTATGATAAAGAGAGATGTTTCCAAGTTTGTTGTGGATATTTTCTCTCAATTTGTGGTTTGTTTTCAATTCTTGCTAGGTTAGTGATGATGCCATGGTATTAGAGGTTCGTGACACTTTCCAAGAGAGAGGAGAGTGGAGACATTAAGATGAATTTAACGGAAAAGTTTGCAGCTCTATAGAATAGTTCCAACTTTTGTTACCAAATAATTACTTGGGAAATATAAAAACCGTTTAATTAGTTGATTTTATTAACAAAGTAATTTGTGTTAGTGGCTAGTAGTATAATTGGCAAAAATGTATTTGGTAAGTCCTGGTATATTTAAGTGATTGAAAGTTAAAATTTCCTGATATATATATATATATATATATATATATATATATATATATATATATATAATTTTCTTGTATATCTAGGTAATCAGAAGTTCAATTTCCTAAACTTAAAAAAATAAAAAATTATAATTTTCTCGAATGCCTTATTTTTTGCCATCTGTCTCAAATTGCGGCTGCGGTTCCAATGAACTTTTAGTAACAATAGAAAACTGTTGGTTGTTCATGATAAACCCATAAAGAAAGTAACTCTAACATCCAACTGCAAACCCCTCCTTTAGTGGCTTTCAACCAGATCGACCTCATCAAACAACATCTTTCATAGCATATTGTTGGTTGTTCATGATAAACGCGTAAAGAAGGTAACTCTAACATCCAACGCAAACCCCTCCTTTAGTGGCTTTCCACTAGATTGACCTCATCAAACGACATCTTTCATAGCATACTCTTGGAAGGGAATAAACCATGCATGTCTGCTTCATATAGGAAACCTACCGCTACAGCCAATCAAAACCCTCTAAATAAATCAAATAAGACGACTTCTTTGAACAAAGAAACCTTTCCAACTATAGCGCTACTTTGATGAATTGAATTTATGGTTAGCAAAACCACTTCCAAATTCTCATATTGTTCAGAATTGCATGTCTTCAGTGAGATGTTTCAACCGAACCCCTATGAAGAACCTGCACATTTCACTTGAGACCACTTTGAATCGTCACTTCTTTTGAAATTTTGTTGAATCGTCATTCTTTTTTGAATTTTATTTTTTAATTGAAGAAATCATGTTTTGAAGCAGTTTTCAAATATACGTAGTCCTGTCCAGAATTAGACCAAAAAACCTATAAAAACCAAACCTCCCCTCCTAATTATTAGACCACGTCTCTAAAAATCTCATAAAAATTTGTTATTCAGTAATATTAATATTAAATCTTTCCACTCAAACCCTCACAATGCTAATTCTTATTAGCATCTTGCTGTTGTTCCTATAAGTAATCCGACAATCTCTCATTAAGTGTTGTTGTCTCATCTGGCAATCTCTCATTAAGTGTTGTTGTCTCATTAATCTATGTCCTGTAGGAACACTCAGCCAAAAGATGGGTCATAACATAAATACTATTAATTTCCAAGTATTAATTTCCTCAGAAAGTAGATTCTGACAATACTTCTCGTGCTAACAATGGTTTAGGAAAAGGTTTTAAAACCATTAGTCAAACCCATGTCCTCTATTTGGCAAAAGCAACAAAAACATCAATAAGAAAACTTAGAGTGCTATTGATGTGTTGGCAAAAGCAACAAAAACATCAGTAAGAAAACTTAGATTGCTATTCCACATATCAATTACACTGAAATCACTACTTCATTCTGGTATTTAACTGGATAGTTTGTTTGGATTTTGGTTGGTACATCAGTCAACTGACACAGGAAACAATTGTTTCAAGGAAATCTCAACAATCGGCCCTGCGTTTGCTATTTCCTTTACTCACTTCCCCTCTACTACGAATCTCTCATTTCCACCCTTTTAAGTAGCCAACACTTATATTTCCCCTTTGTAATTAGAACTGCTCGCGATTCTCCATAGATTGTAACACATTAGATCCAACGGTCCAGATTATATCGCAATCGCAAATCGCTATGGGTAAGCATTCAGGTCTCGGCCCTTACATACAGAGTGTTGTGATGTGATATAGTCAATGGTCCCACTTCCATCGCATATCGCGTTGTTCCGCGGCCGAGGTCCGATAACATACACAAGATTTCTTGCAATGCGATATTTCGCGATCGTACTTCGCAATTTCTTAAGGCCGCGGTCCGATCGCACTCCACTGTTTGTTTGCGATGCGATATGGGTGATCCAATGGTTGGCGGGGTTTCGTACCGTTGGTTCGAACTTGGATCAACGGTTCAGATCTTAAGCGGCCTCAACACTGTTAATAATGCTAAAGACCTGCGATTTCCATTGAACTCTGTGTTTTATAACATAAGACACGAAAACAAAGAAATATTGATGTTGTCTCGAATATGAATAATCAGAAGTGAAACGAGAGTTTCCCTAGTATCAATATATAAACATACACACAACATCAATTATTCATTCTAAAAAATGGTTACAGAGTCTCGGCCTTTGGCTCTATTACTACGATTAAAAGACCTTTGTTTCAATCTGAATCCTCGCTCTATTACTTAACTCTTGCTTCACTCAATCCTCTCTCATCTCTGTCAATCCTTCTACATTACATTTTTCTCCTTTTTATTAATCAAATCCCACTCTAACTACTCAATCCCTATTTTAAACATTCTAACAGTCAAATATTTATTTTCTAGCTCTATCACACACTTATGCTAACAACTTATCTTTGGATCTAAAATAAGACAATTTCTACTTATTACAATAATGAAATATAGCTCATTTCTTGAGAGATGCAACCCTCTCGGTAAAAACTAACTTTTGACCACTCAGGTCAGTGAAATTCAACTTGTTTAGCCACAACATGTGAACAAACTTTCACATTGTTGGCTAAGTCCAGATGCTCCTGCATCAGACTCCCAGGGAAGAAAAGGATCATCTTTCAAACTTTCAGGGCTTACTCCATACTTCTACAACTCTGTTGTAGTCAACCAGCTAGCATCCTCCACTGGCTATCCTTTCCATTTGACTAGATATTGAAAATAAATTTGTCCTCTGGTTCTTTTGGATACTCTTTTCTCCAAAACAGCTTCCACTTCTTTCTTAACAGTCTTTGGCATTTGTTCTTCCCAGTTCAAGGTTTGAACTTCATCTTCTATAGTTTCCTCCTGTAGCTCTGTCTCTATCCCTTTGCATGGATACAAATCTACAATATTGAAAATAGGTTATATTCCAATCCCTTCTAGCAATTCAATTTCATATGCATTAGCTGAAAACTTTCTTACAATTCTACATGGTCCTATCTTTTTCATCTTTAGTTTAAATTAAGTCTTAGCAGGAAATATTTCTTTTCTCAAATATACCATCACTAGATCTCCCACTTGGAATTCTTTCTCTCTTCTTTTCATATCCACTCTCTGTTTGTATTTACCACTGCTTTCCTGCAATTTTCATTTGACATCTTCTTGTAGTCTTTGCATCTGTTCTGCAAACTCTTCAGCTTTTGCACTTCTTGTCTCCTGTTTACCCAAATTTCTGAGCTCATACACACCTCTTGGATTCATTCCAAAAACAATCTGAAATGGACTCATTCCAGTACTTTGGTTTGGAGTGTCATTATAAGCAAATTCAGCCTGAGCTAGTGCTAAATCCCACTGCTTAGGATTTTGATACACTAAACTTCTCAATATGTTTCCCAAGCTCCTGTTTACTACTTCGGTCTGTCCATCTGTTTGAGGATGGTATGCTGAACTGAAACTGAGATTAGCTTCTAGTTTCTTCCAAAGAGTTCTCTAGAAATGCCCTACAAACTTTGTATCTCTATCAGACACAATACTTATAGGCAATCCATGTAATCTTACAATTTCTGAAAAAGATAGATTAGCTATATGTGTTGCATCACTAGTCTTCTTACAAGCAATGAAATGTGCCATCTTGGAAAATATGTCTACCACAACATAAATGGAATCATTCCCTCTTTGAGTTTTTGGTAATCCCAAAACAAAATCCATGCTAACTGCATCCCACGGTCGGCCTGGTATTGGCAATGGCTAATACAATCATGTATTCTGGCTTCTCCCTTTAGCATGCTAACATATCCTGCACTTCTCAACAAATCTCTTAACATCCGTTTGCATTTTTGGCCAATAATAAAAAGCATTCACCTGAGCAAAGGTTTTATCTTGTCCAAAGTGACCAGATAATCCTCCACTATGTTTCTCCTTTATTATGTTTTCCCTCATAGAACATTTGGGAATAGAAAACTTGTTTCCTTTAAACAATAAGTCTCCTTGGATGAGATAATCTAACTACTGAATTCTGTTATGAACTATTGGATTTTGAACTGCTGTATAGATATCTTTGGAATCTACATCATCTTTGTACATTTCAATCATTTCTTCAAATCCTACAACACCAACTTTAAATTCTTGCACAATAAAACTTACCCTGCTCAATGCATCATCGACTTTATTCAACTTACCACTTGTGTGCTTTATCACAAAATTAAAGCTTTGCAAAAATTCTACCCACTTGGCATGTTTTTGGTTCGATTTCGGCTGGTTATTTATGAATTGTAAAGCATGATTGTCCGAATACAATATGAATTCCTTTGGCAGCAAATAATGTCTCCATTTTTTCAAGGCTTGTACAATAGCGTAAAACTATTTATCGTAAGAAGAATACTTCTTCTTCGCTTCATTCAATTTCTCACTGAAGTACGCTATTGGTCTTTGTTCCTGACTCAGAACTGCACCAACTGCAAATCCGCAAGCATCTATTTCAACTTGAAATATTTTTTCAAAATCAAGTAAAGCTAAAATCGGTTCCTCTGTGATTTTCCTCTTCAGAAATTTAAAATTCTTGTCTGTTGCTTCTGTCCACTTGAATGGCTGATTGGTCTCCTTAATTGTTTCAAGAATTGGTGCACAAATCTGACTAAAACCTCTGATAAACGTCCTGTAAAAACTTGCAAGACCATGAAAGCTTCTTACCTCAAATATATTTCTGGGAATAGGCTAGTTCCAAATTGCTTGGACTTTCTCTGGATCCATTTTCAATCCTTCTTTAGAAACTACAAATCCCAAGTAAATTAATTCTTCTTTCATGAAACTACATTTCTTCAGATTTATTAGTAGTTTCTCTTTCTGCAAAGTTCTTAAAACCAATTTAAGATGCTCTAGATGTTCTTCCTTACTTTTACTAAAAACTAGAATATCATCAAGATAAACAATAACAAACTTGCCTGCATATTCCTTCAAGACTTCATTCATCAATCTCATGAACATGCTAGGTGCATTAGTGAGTCCAAAAGGCATCACTAACCACTCATACAACCCACTGTTTGTTTTAAATGTAGTTTTCCACTCATCTCTGTTAGCGCTCGAATCTGCCTCAGGCTGAGGAAGGCAAAACTCAAGGCAACATCAAACCACGCTCATCCTCGTAGCTAGCCCTACGAGGACAGGAGAGGGCTCTCTCCGGGTCTATCTCGGCAAAAGGTTTTCAAAATGGCTGAGATGACTCCAAATTAATACTGATTTTAGGCTAGTAAAGAGATAGGAAGTTTTGTTTTAGATTTTTGAGTTTTTTGCTGGAGAAATGGGAAAACCAATTTTGGGTGCGGGGATTGAGGTCAGATTTTTGCAGAGATCGAGTTGGGGCGAGGTAGGCAATAGTTTTGATGCCTTTTAATCAGGTGAATGGACGGATCATAATGACAAGGAGTTGAAGAGGGCAAAAGAGAATATGGATCCTCTTCAAACTGACGAAAACATGGAAAATCAAACAAACTTAAAGGCAGAGCATAAAAATCTATGGATTCTACCTTAACACTTCATTTGTTCAATTGCAGAAGATGAAAGAAGGAGGATGATACACATTAACAACTTACAAATTACAGAAGGAAGCACACCATCAACACACAAAGCCACAAGGATCCCAACAGGTGCTGCAAAATCTCTGATCTTTCCTTAGCCAAAATATGAAAAATATGTACAATAATGTCCAAAATCTTCCCAAGAGTCCAACCTCTGTTACTGAATGAAAATTTACATATATAGACCAAGCTAACCTCATTCCCTAACCTCTAGGGGTCGAGCTCCTCCTTCTGAGAGTGGTTTCAACAAACTCTAAACATGGAGCAGGAATCTAGGTGACCAAAACAACCTGCTTCTAAAAAGAAGGAAACTGATTCATTACATTAATTGTTTGCTAATTTGTAAATGAATCATCTAGAAGAAGGTAGATAAGTGCCATGTTATCTTACATATATCAATTTACATCATGGTGGGTCAAAAATTTACATCAAGGAGTAAAACTGGTGAAAACTGGCCGAATTCCTGAGCTGGAAGGTGAAAAATTGGCCAAAATCCTCAATGCGCAGCGCCCTGATCTCTACGCGCAGCGCACTTTTCAGGCTGATTTTGAGGCACTTCCCAGCATCCAAATTGAGCTCACAATAGCTCGTTGGAAAGCCCTGGATGTCTACTTTCCAACCCAAGTGGAATTTTCCCATTTGGAGCTCATTTTCCCCCTCAAAACTGCATTCTCCCAGAGGTACTTCCTGCTGTTGCAAAAGGTGGCAGCAAGGTGGTTTTCATGGTGTTTTTGTGCCTTTTGACCGTCCAGAACTTGATGAAATGCTTCGGAAATAACTGAGCATGTATAATTCACCATGAAAAACCCAAAAATATAAGGTTTTTCTCCAGCAAGTGTCCCAATCAAAAGCGAGCGCGCATGCGCGCTGCGCGTACAACCCAAAAACCTGTTTTTGGAAACCAAAATTTTCAAAATGACAAAATTTTCTTCGAATTCGCTCAAATTCGAAGTGAAGACCCTCCATCATGTGTCATGCTCAGCTAGCGAAGCCTCGGCCAAAACGCGAAGTGGATCTAGCCTCTTTCGCCGTTTTAGTGCTTTGCTCAACCTCCTTTGCAAAATCTTCATTTTTGCTTTGCCAACATGCATGCGGGCCCAATAATGATTTTTCATGTGTCGGAGCATATCTCTATCTCTATTAGCCTTTGCCAACAGCTTCTCTAAGTGAATGTTGACCCTCTCGAGCCAAGTCTCCCAGTCAGTTTCTACCTCCTGCTCATAAACTGAATCTGTGTCTGACATGGCTTTGGTGTCAAGATGTCTATGATATATAGAGTGATATAAGTGTGGCGGAGTCAATTTCAATGTATACTCAAAACTTTAGTATGTTTACCACATCATCAAACAAACCATGCCATAATAATAATGCTCTGTTTTCAATGAATTGGCACAAAACGGTCACTGCTTGACAAATGAACAAAATATAATGCGTGCCCTTTTGAAATGTTGACTAGGGTTTACAAATGAGCATGGAGCTGGTTTTCATCAATAGAGGATGAGGGACATCTTACTAAACCACCCACATATTTTTAAAACAACTCAAGGGATGCCTTTGTTATGAACCTAGGGTTTCATTTTCCCAAAACCCAATACATCAAATCCCATCTTTGAAACATATATCAAACACCCTAACATTACTAGGCAGCAATAACATACCTATTTGCAAGCTTGGAATGAATTTGGTTGTGTTCCGGGCGCATATACCAAATTTCTGTGTTGCTGATATTCAATGCGCAGCGTGCAAACCCAGTGCGCAGCGCACACTCCTATGCGCAGCGCCTATGTAAATTTACACTGGCCCAAACTGCCCAATGCGCAGCGCACTTTTGCAGGAGGCTTTTGGAGGCCTTCCCGATGTCCAAATTAGGCGTGTGATAGCTCGTTGGAAATATATTTGAGTCTAATTTCCAAAACAATTGGAATTTTTCAATTTGGAGTTCATTTGCCTTGTCAAAAATCAAATCTCTCAAGACTGGTCAAAATGTGCCAAATGAGGCTGCCTCAAGGCAGAGTGTTGTTGCAGTCAACTTTTGCATGCCTTCCTCAACTCCAAATTGAGCTCATGATAGCTCATTGGAAAGATATTTTCGCCTAGTTATCCTTTGACTCATCAAGAAAGTTATTTGACCAACCAAGCTAGGAGAAAAATTGATTTTCCCAAGGTCACTTCATAGGTGCATCAATTCTCCCGAGGCGATTGTATTTTTGACATTTCTCCAAAACCATTATACCTGTGTAAAACGTGAAGGAGGTTTTTTTTCCTTGGCATGTTGTGGACAAAAACCTCTCTCATTTTTCCAAAATTCATCTTTGATTGCTCAGAAACATCATTTGAGTGAAACCTATCCCGATGTGTGAAACAAGGGATTTTGTCGAAATGAAGCGAAATGAAGGGGATAAGGGGCTTCTAAATTCTTGGGGAAATTTTTGGAAGTAGGGAGGGATGTTAGGAAGTAGGGGAAAGTGGAATCTCAAAGATCGAGTGAGGGGAAGGGGTCCAAAAGGGCAAAACACAGGCCCAACCTAGAAAATTGCCAGGTTGTAGCAAGAAACTAGGGTTTGTGCGAAAATGAAGAATTTGGGGGATCTCAGTGATGGGAAGTGTTTAATAAGGTACATTAAGGATAGGGGAAGGTGTATGAACATCAGGATGCAAGTTTTGCTAATGATTTGACCATTCAAGAGAAATTGCCTTCAAAACCCTAGGAGAGGGAAATGAACCTTGCCTAGGCGCAACTGAAGCATGAACAAGGTGTAAAATGACCCAATGGAATTTGACATGATGATGGAAACCCTTTGAATGATGATACACTCAGCTGAATGATGACATGGACTGCCATTTGGACAACTTTGAAAAGATTGAAAACAAACCCTAGACCTAATGCCTAGTGACCAAATTTTGCTTGAAGACTCTTTGAAATGACAAAATTTGACCTTGACACCTTAAAATCACTTTGTAAGAGCATATTTGATCACTGGAGGAAGGCTACAAAGGCTGACACTAACAATCTCCTTCTCTGATTCTTATTTGATGATATCCACTCTTCAGATCTATTTTAGTAAAATACTTTGATCCACTCAGACAATCCATCAAATCATCCATGTGTGGAAAAGGAAATCTATACCTGATTGTGATCTTGTTTATGGCTTTGGAATCTGTGCACATACGCCATTCACCTCCTTTAGTTGGACTAAGTACTGTTGGTACAGCACATGGACTAAGACTCTCTCTGATTAGTCCCTTATCCACCAGTTCTTGCACTTGTCTTCCAACTTCTGCATTTTGTTGAGGAGTTAATCTGTACACTGCTTTATTTGACAAACTCGCTCCTAGTATTAGATCAATATGATGACTAATACTCCTGATCGGTGGCAATGCATTTGGAAATTCATCCACAATAATATCAGTGAAATCATTTAACAGAGTTTTGATTTCTTCAAGTAAATCATCTAATTTTGTGGAAGTTAAAATTACCTTCGGTCTCCCTATGACAACAAAATGCATTTCTTCACCTTTTCCAATCTCTTGCAACAATTCCTTTCCGCTCATCAGCATAACACTATTTCTCGGTGCTCCTTTATTAGTGTCATCCTTCAATGGCAATAATGTATGTTTATTTCCATCCTTCTCCAGAGTATAAGTGTTTTTTCTCCCATCATGAATAGCTTTCCGATCAAACTGCCACGGTCTTCCCAGCAATACATGGCATACATCCATTGGCATTACATCGCATAATATTACATCCTTATACATACCAATCTGTATTTCAACCTTGCATTGTTCTGTCACAATAATCTGATGTCCCTTTTGCAACCACGACACTTTGTAAGGGTTAGGGTGTACTATCTTCGCTAGTCCAAGCTTATCCACCATCTCTGTAGAAACAAGGTTATCAGTGCTTCCACTGTCAATTATTACTTTACAACACTTACCTTTGGATTCACAGGTAGTTCTGAATAAACTCTTCCTCTACGCTAGTTCTTCAATCTCTTTCTCAATCTTAAGCAATGTCCTTCTCAACAACAGGGATTCTCCTACTTCAAGGGGTTCTTCCTTCTCCATAAGTCAAGGTGTTTCTGGCTTTGCCTCATCCACATTCGCATTACTCTGACTTGCTGGTTTATTATGAGGACAGTCACACGACACATGTCCCCATTCTCCACATGTGTAGCACTGAATATCTCTTCCTCAACCTCTTCCTCTAGGTGCAAATCTTCCTCTATTAAAATCCCCTCTCTATGGTGATCCGCTACTTGAATTGCCTACTTCATGCTGATGTTGCTCTCCCCTTGGTTTGGTAGTTCCTCTACCTCTTACTGAGCTTCTTCCTCTATTCCTCTGATTCTGTTTTCTCAACATCTTCTCTTTTGCCTTCAAAATCGCTTGATAGGCATCCTCAATAGTCTTCAGACTTAACAGGCTAATCTCATCTTGTATGTCATATCTTAAGCCATTGATATATCTAGCTACCTTCTCTATGTCATCCTCTGCATGTCCTGCTCTAATAATCAATCTATAAAACTCTTATGTGTATTCTTTTACAGACATTCCTTTTTGCCTTAAATTCTGCAACTGTTTAAAAAGATTTAACTGATAATCTTTAGGCATAAATTTGGCTTTCATCTTACTCACCATTTTGTCCCATTACTTGATCTTGGACTTTCCTTTCCTTGATTTGGATGTTTGAGCTCATTCCACCAAATAGCTGCATGAGCCTTTAATCTCGTAATAGCAAATTTCACCTTCTTCTTGTCATCAACTTCCTCTTCATAGTCAAATATTTGTCTAATGACCTGATCCAATCCATTAGCTCTTCTGCATTGAGACTCCCTTCATACGTAGTAATTTCCACCTTTGGTTTTCCTCCTACTTTCGCCAACGTCTTAATAACTCTGGTAGTTTCATTTTCCTCCTCTTCTTCTTCCTCAGAAGATTCTTCTTTAGCACTGTGATCCAGATTTAAACAGGAACGCAATAAATTATAGAGATAACCATAAACACAGATATGCAGCGGAAATAATACTTCATTTCATTAATGAAAAATACTGAAATATTATTACAAACAGAAATGGAAATAAACCAGCTAGGGTGATGGTAGCTTATCTCTGAGAAGAGATGTGGCGGCTACATGCCTCTGAAATATGTTACAATGAGGCTCGATGGCCTGTTTATTGTTGAGAAACAATGGAAAACCCTAAACATCCAAAAACCTAACCCTAGAGGATGAAACGCCAAACTATGGGCCCCGTTTGGGTAAATTGGTACATCAACTAACTTTGGCATCCGATCTCCATTTGACGCGTACAATGGCTCGTTAGAAAGATCTCTTCGAGGACTATAACTTTGGGTAGAGCAATATTGGTCTATAACCCATGTTGTTCTCAGTTTTCCCAAAAAACATCGTTTAGGGCCTCAAAATGGCTCCAGAAGTTCAGGACACGAAAAACTGCTAAAAATAGTAAATTGTGCTACAATTAAGGAAACTGAAAAACTGAAAGAAACAATGGTGGGGGTCCAAGTGGACTTGGCGAGTGGCCACCAATATCCACCTGGATCATTCCCCCCCCCCCTTAGGAAGCAATGGTCCCCATTGCGTTGAGTTCCTCCCTGAGATGAGGAAGCTTCTGCTGAGCTGGGTCCCTGGTGAGCTGTTCTGCAATCTCTGTTGTGTCCAGTAATGGTGGGAAGCATGGTCGACGACAGTCCACATTGAACACTCGATGCAAGCGAAGGAATGGGGGAATGTTGTGCTCCAAAGCATTGTTTCCCATAGCCTTGGTAATGGTGTAAGGACCATGTCAGAGTGGTCAGAGCTTCAGATGGGTTCTTGCAAGGCGTTCTTTCTGTAGATGCAACCAGACTTTGTTGCCCACCTGAAACTTGTGTCATACCCCTGTGGGTGAGGAGAAGTTGTTTCTGTGTTCTTTCATGATGGTATCCCTTTGCTATTGCTGCTGCATGGAGGAACCCTTCACGGGGGTCATGGATGTGGCAATGATCTTCCCCTTACTTTGGGAGCGAACCAAACAGAAAATGAATTTCCTAGTCTAGGAGATGAGCTCGCTGCCTTTCTTAGCAGCGATCAAAGAGGTGGTGGTAGGTGGGGCTACCTCCTGTATCCTGTATAATGAATTACCCAAAGAAATAATAATAGCGCGAGGCCTTAACTCATACACAACATGTCGCCTCCACAAGTATGGCTAGCCTAATAATACATCACAAACATCTAGAGGTGTAACATCACATAATGCCTCGTCTGTGAAGGGTTTGATGTTGTAGGGAAGGCGGCATTGCTGGCGAACTCGGAGATCTCGTCCTTGGTGAAGCCACCCGATATTGTACGGTTGTGGGTGTGGTGTAGTTGGTAGGCCCAACCGCTTCATGACCTCTACTGAAATGAGGTTCATTTGGCTGCCACTATCGACAATGAATTGCAGCGGCGAACCCTTCACCCACAATTGTGAGTGGAAAAGTCGCCCCCCCTCCTCTAGATCTTCGGGCTCATTCTTCTGGATCTTGGTGGTGGAAACAGTGGTGCTGGGCTCTGCATCAATGATCTACTTCCCTTTTCCATTCCCCTTGTCGGGTTCTAATTCAGGGTCAGAACATGCATCTGATTCGGAATCCTTCAACTCAGCCACCAGAGATTACTTGGTCCGACACTCACTTATGTTATGAGTGGGGCTCTTGTGGAACTCACACCACTTTCCTGTGTCCTTCTTCAACTTCGTGGTGTTGTTCTTTTCTTGCGGCTTCGACGGGTTGTCTTGGGCCACCCGATCCAAAGTCTCGCTTCTTTTGTTTCAACTTCTGCTCGATTTTGACAGTGTATCGGTATGCCGCGCTGAGCAAGGAGATGTTCAGGAACTCCATCTCTTCCTGGATGTATCTATGTAGGCAACCACATCATTTGAGTACCAGATGTAGCTTAGAATCTTTGATACCCAACTATGTGCGAAGGGTATGAAAAATGTTGGTGAACTCCGGCACATCTTGATCCCTTCCCTGCCGCAGCGTGTCCACTTTATGTATTTGTCCTCATAGCTTTTGACAGGGTAGTACTGCTCCTTGATGGCATCTCGGAATGAATTACAAGTGGGTGCAACTGAAAATAGTGAGCCTGTGCTTTCATCCTTCTACTCGCAGTAGGTTTTCCACCAGTCCTTGATGTGGTGGGCTACTTTGAGAAGAGCGAAAACAATCTTTTCCCGACTCGAAAATTCATGAACAAAAAGATACCCTTCCAGCAGATTTAACCATTTATCTACGACATCTGCGTCTATTTGACCCTCAAAGATGGGGATTTCAAAGTTAACTTGTACCTTAAAGGGCGTGGCGTTTCCAGAGTAGCTGCTGGAAGCCGATGCGTCGCCTCTGGGTAGCCGCTGAAGGATTTGCGCAAAGTTGTCCATCATCACGTTCCTTTACCGCTCGAGGGCTTCTTCGAGCAAGATTTTGATAGGATCTCCTACCCCCTCATGTTTCTTTTCATCTGCCACGAGAGGCTGTCGGGATTTGCGAGGCTGGTTTTGCAAAGGTTCGACCAGTTCAAGCCCTAACTCCTTATATCCCGACCTTGTTGGGGACATGCAAAGAAAAATAGAGAAAAAGCAAACCGCTCTAATACCACTGATCTAGATTTAAACAGGAACGCATTAAATTACAGAGATAACCATAGACACAGATATGCAGGGGAAATAATACTTCATTTCATTAATGTAAAATACTAAAATATGCTTACAAACATAAATGGAAATAAACCAGCTAGGGCGATGGTAGCTTATCTCTGAGAAGAGATGTGGCGGCTACATGCCTCTGAATTGTGTTACAATGAGGCTCGAAGGCCTATTTATTGTTGAGAAACAATGGAAAATCATAAACATCCAAAAACATAACCCTAGAAGATGAAACGCCAAACTATGGGCCCCGTTTGGGTAAATTGGTACATCAACTTCCCGGGATCGTAACTTTGGCATCTGATCTCCGTTTAACGCGTACAATAGCTCGTTAGAAAGATCTATCCGAGGACTATAACTTTGGGAAGAGAAACATCAATCTATAAGCTATGTTGCTCCCTGTTTTCCCAAAAAACGTCTTTTAGGGCCTCAAAACGGCTCCAGAAGTTCAAGACCCAAAAAACTGTTAAAAATAGTAAATTGTGCTACAATTAAGGAAACTAAAAAACTGAAAGAAACAATGGTGGGGTCTAAGTGGACTTGGCGGGTGGCCACCAATATCCACCTGGATCACACTGTCATCCCCTTCATCAGGTGTTCTTCTCTGAGTAGTCTCAATTGTTTCCATTCTCGCATGCAGACTTCAGATCTCCTCTAGCAGAACTGCATTTGCTTTCGGTCTTCCTCGACCAATGCCAGCTCCTCTCCTTGGCAGCATGTTTACTGTAATCAACCTTAATCTTTGCTTCGATACCACAAATGATGCAGGAAACAATTGTTTCAAGGAAATATCAACAATCGGCCCTGCGTTTGCTATTTCCTTTACTCACTTCACCTCTACTGCAAATCTCTAATTTCCACCCTTTTAAGTAGCCAACACTGATATTTCCCCTTTGTAATTAGAACTGCTTGCGATTCTCTGTAGATCGTAACACATTAGATCCAACGGTACAGATTATATCGCAATCGCAAATCGCTATGGGTAAGCATTCAGGTCTCGGCCCTTACGTACAGAGTGTTGCGATGCGATATAGTCAATGGTCCCACTTCCATTGCATATCGCGCTATTCTGCGGTCGAGGTCCGGTAACATACACAAGACTTCTTGCGATGCGATATTTTGCCATCACACTTCACAATTTCTTAAGGCTGCGGTCCGATCACACTCCACTATTTGTTTGCGATGCGATATGGGTGATCCAACAGTTGGCGAGGTTTCACACTGTTGGTTCGAACTTGGATCAACGACTGAACTTAAGCGGCCTCAACACTGTTAATAACGCTAAAGACCTGCGATTTCCGTTGAACTTTGTGTTTTATAACATAAAACATGAAAATAGAGAAATATTGGTGTTGCCCTGAATATGAATAATCAGAGGTGAAACGAGAGTTTCCCCAGTATCAATATATAAACATACACATGGCATCAATTATTCATTATAAAAAACAGTTACAAAGTCTCGGCCTTTGGCTCTATTACGACGATTAAAAGACCTATGTTTCAATCTAAATCCTTGCTCTATTACTTAACTCCTGCTTCACTCAATCCTCTCTCATCCCTGCCCATCCTTTTACATTACATTTTTCTCCTTTTAATCAATCGAATCCCACTCTAACTACTCAATCCCTATTTTAAACATTCTAATAGTCAAATCTCTATTTTTCAGCTCTATCACACACTTATGGTAACAACTTATCTTTGGATCTAAAATAAGACAATTTATACTTATTATAATAATGAAATACAACTCATTTCTTGAGAGATCCAACCTTCTCAGTAAAAATTGACTTTTGACCACTTAGGTCAATGAAATTCAACTTGTTTAGCCACAACATGTGAACAGACTTTCACATTGTTGGCTAAGTCCAGATGCTCCTGCATCATCAACTAAGGTAACACCGTGGAATTTCTTGAATATATTTCTCTGTCCATACTTTTATATATGCCACATATTCAATCCAAATATCTTAAGAAATAATATGACGTTTATATTATATAAGATGTATATTTTATTCTAGCATAGGATATGGAGTAAGTTTGAATCTTGAGATCAAACCTAGAAGTGCCTAATTCATCCATTTTATTTGGTTTCTTCTTTGCACCAGTGATTTGGGTTGTCATGAGAGTCCTCCCCTTATGAATTCCATTGTTGTTGAAAAACAACCGCATATAAACATGAGGGAGACTTTAGCGTGAAATGGGTATTTATCTCATGAGTTTATTCTGGCGAATTTTCACACTTTCAAAGCTTGCATATGTGCTAAAAATCATAGGTAAACACAGACTTGGAAGAGAACTCAAAGTTGTTATGTAGTTACTGAATCTAATTCCAATCTTAGAGGTACAAAACTCGATTCCATAGAAATGGAGATCTCAACAAGTTAAAAATCAGTTTATGGATTATTGAAGACTTAAATTGATAGCTTCAATAATACTAAAGCATTCAAAGCATTCATTATTGCAATGAGAATATATCAGATACACCAACCTTATTTATGCATTCAAAAGCAACATCTAACAAATATATTTAGCATCTAGCTTTTAGTGTTTTACTAGAAATGCATGAAGCATTATATAAACAGAGTGTGGCCTTTTGAAAAATCTATTCAATGCTTTTACTTGTGTAAAAAATAGACCGACATATCAATATAGGAATCAGGATTATAACTATGTTACCATAAATGAAATGGGAGTTTTTGTTTCAAGAAGAAAACAGAATAACATGGAAAACATCATTTTGTATTATCGTTCTGGTTTATCCATCCAAGAAACCAATTTCTCTAGAAATGGATGGCTTCTTGAAACCGTTTTTTGAGAAATATGATCTTATTTCTCCTTAAACTAGTTCATTTCTCCCGTGTCTCCAATTGATTCCATTTTTAACTTGCACATAAATTTAATAGATTTAGATTGTATATTGATAAGTTCACGTCTGGAGTTTTAGTAAACAATAATTAAATAGTACATGAATTTTGTTTGAAGATTTATTTTTGATGATTACAACAATATATTGATCAAGTTATTTCATAAACTCAAAATAAATCTTGATCCAAGGTTTACTAAATTATCATCTAGGTTTTCTAAAATCCTATTAGAGGTTGTCAATTAAGAGCCTAAATACCATAAATTATAACCCCTTTCTATAAGAGCTTTTGCGACTGAAACTTCCATGGTGTGAAACCCTTTCATGTCTTCCATCTCATGTGGTGGACTCAATGCCAATAAAATCATTATTGAATACTCTATCCAATGTTATAACATTTTCACACTTCTAGTCTCATATGATGTTTTAAATGTATTTTCTTTTAAACTTATATTTCAAAAAAAATCCCATTAGTATGATATCGTTCAAAGAAAAAATAACAGTATAAAAACTATACAACGAAATAATTATAAAACATATGTGTTCTATTAGGATGTTTCCACTTCAAAAGCGTATTTTAGTTTTTCAATTTAAGTAAGCAAGAGGAAAAAATTATGTTGGGAACATGAAGGTGTATAAAATGAGATTTAAATATTAATTTATCGCCTTCAAAAAATAATAGAAATGATTTCACCAAAAAAGATCTTTTAAAAGATAGGTGGAATAAACTACATCTTGTATAGATAGAGCTCATTTTATTTTATTTTTTGAAAAATATGCATTAAGCACTAAATTAATTAATGAGAACAAGTCACTGGTTAATTTTTTCCAAAAGACTACAGAGAAAAACATATAATTAAATGCAAAGTTGACACATAACACACACACATATGTTAGAAAGATAACATAATTTATTACAAATTTATTTTTAATTACATTTCAAAATTCACAAGGTGTATATGAGTTTTGAGGGCTTCAATTTAAAAAATATGTAAAATGTCAAATTTTCATTGCCACATGTTACTAAGAAGTGGGATACATCTTAGTGGATTCACCCTCTTGCATTACAATTAGGGAACATATTTTATATGCCTTTTTTTATCAATGATAGTACAAGGAATCCTAAACTTGGACTTCACCATCAACAACTTTGTCGAAGGGAGGGATAGTGGTAGGGGATTTAAGAACAAGCCTAGGGAGGGTTAACAACTAACAGATATTGAGAATTGTCTCCTATCTTATTTTACAAAGTTGCCATCAACAAGAAGAATGAGTAGATGATCACATTGCATGTCAAAAGTGTTGATGGCGCTTCCACCTACACAAGCAACGAGAAAATCTATTTGACTATTGAGCACACAGTAAATTGTTATGACGATGTAAATGAGATTGCAATAATCCTAAACCATAAGATGACACATGTTTGGAAGTGGAGCAACAATAATGCTTATATGTTATCAAATTAATTAAATTCATCATGGATTGTGCTTTCCTCATCCATAATCTCACCCCTTCAAACTATGTTAATCCCAATAATAATAATAATAATAGAAGATTGAATTATGAACACAATGTCACTAATTACTTTCTCTAGGGCTATGACACTTCTCTTTGACTCTGTTGCCAACATGAATTCAATCATTGTGGGATGGATGACACTTGGGATTCTTCAATGATCTCATAGGTCAAATTGTTAATAAAGTAAATCCAACAACCCTAAGGGATAATGGTCCCAATAATGATAATAGATTGAACTATGGCTACAATGTCACTAACTACTTTCTTTAGTACTATGACACACTTAGTTTTGACTTCCTTGCCAACATGAACTTTAATGTTGTGAGTTGGATGGAACTAGACATCATTCCATGATTTCATAGGTCAAATTGTTGATAAAGTAAATCCAATAGCCCTAAGGGATACTAATCCAAATAATAATAAAACTATGGCTACAATGTCACTAACTACTTTTTCTAGTACTACGGCACTTAACTTTCGCTTCATTGCAAACTTAAATTTAAACGGTCTGAAATGGACAAAACTTGAGGTTCTTCAATAATCTCATAGGTCAGATTGTTGATATAGTAAATCCAATAGCCTAGTAAACCATGACAAGTTTGAATTGACACTAAAAGTCATCATTTATCGAGCAAATACACTTTTTATATTCCTAAATTCATACACATTATATATCTCTTTGTGGTCAACTTCACTCACCATATAGAAAAAATTGAAACTAACTCCATTGTTAAATTAAAAATATTTTACCTACCTATAAAATGCCTCCTATTCTCACCCCTCTCCATAAAATTTAAACCAATACCATAATAAAAACTAAATCCCACGAAAACTAACACATTTACTAACCATA
Organism: Pinus tabuliformis; assembly: GCA_031772625.1. Taxonomy (NCBI): domain Eukaryota; kingdom Viridiplantae; phylum Streptophyta; class Pinopsida; order Pinales; family Pinaceae; genus Pinus; species Pinus tabuliformis. The sequence continues at coordinate 383,220,737 of CM062804.1, read as the reverse complement.
AATATTTCCTAAGCATCTTTTATATATATATAGAGACAAACAATAGATTTATATTTGGGACTTATCAACCTTCTTTCCAAAGCATTGATTACCTATTGTTACCTCTTTTGGCGTGCTTCATAATCATCCAGGATTATGAATGCTTTTTAAATTTGTACTCTACATCCAATGGGTTGTATGGATGACGCTAATTCTCTACTATGTAAGTCTTTTTTAACGAGAGGGAGTAGACATTCTTGCGTAGTGGCTGGTAGGCTATAGGCCTAGTGGAGCCGAGCTTTTTGGCGGAATTCGTAGTGGCTGGTAGGCTATAGACCTAGTGGAGCCCAACTTTTTGGCGGAATTCGTACAGGAGATTTTTCAGAAGTTTTTTTGGTGGGTTTTTCTAGTCAAATTTTTCTAAAATCCTGAGTAATTTATTGAAATCGCAAGGTTGATAAGTAATTTCTGCACAATCAAAGCGTCCTAGTGATTTTTCAGGTTAAAAAACCATTTTAAATAATACAAATCAAGATTTAACCTCAATTTTTTCTGCCAAAAATCTCCAAAAAATCACACTAAAGACAATTCCCTTTTACCAATATTAATACCAAGTAAATTGCTTTCATGACCATTTGCCCCAACGAACCATGTTGGTAGTTGGGTCATTGGATAGATTACTGTGCTAAGAATATTAATTGCAAAAGCAAAACTAGTAGTTGGCGTTCAGGGAGTCATGGTCAGCACTATTGGTTCAGAAAGGACCACATCACAATTCACAAGCTGTCGAGCACTAAGCACGTGTCTGTTCGCAACCAACCCCAAGAATCTTTATGTGGTGGGATGTCTCAGGTTCAAGGCGTAGGTCAAGATTGCTGCGTGCAGTTCCAGCTAATCAGCGATCGTATGTATGTTGAGCTTAGCTTCATTTATCTTGTTATCTAGATCTTTACCTGCCTCGGCTTCATCCTCTTTGCATTTGCATGTCTGTCTATGTCTGAGCTTCATCTTTCTGTTCATCAATGGCAACCGATCTCCATCACAATATCAAAACTTTTTCCCTCTTTACTTCTTCGGCCTCCTAGTCAGTCCCTGTTACCACATTTTCACACAGCACGTGGTCTGGATGTCAAGAACATGTTATATTTACACTTTCAGCGTGGCTTCGTACCATGTGTATCATCGGTGGTCCGGAGGTCAAGAACATTTCACCCTCTTATCTTTAATCATCTGGCAGATAATAGATTGCGAGTTGGAAATGGTGGAAGCCGATGTTCAAACAGCATCCGTTCATATTGCCATTTTATATGCAAACAATGAGCAATTCACTTGGTGCTTGGATGAACTCGACCTTGTCGTGCAGTCAAGGGGTTAACATTCTTCCGATCTTTTCAGATTCAAGCCACATCCAGCCTGTATATCTGGAAAAACTACACATTACTGGTAAGTGAATCTATGAATCTCTCTGTATACTGTTTGTTTTTTCATTAAAAAAAAAATAAGGTACAGAAATATGAGGTTTCCAAATTTAAATTACAGATGCCAATCCACCACAAAGATCTTGGGAGAAATATTGCAGAGGACAAATGGATGCTCTGTAGTCGTTTGCAGCAGACGACCAACACAGATTGAAGTTTTCTTGGAGCTATCGTCTTGTGTAAGTGCTTCAATCATTTCAAACTTTGTCTTCTATTGAAAATGAATATTTCAAGTTTGTTTATGCCAAGCGTGATAGATCTGCCTGGTGTATATTTTTCCTCTTGAATTAGTAGATAATGAAGAATGATAGATCTGTACACTTCTCAAGTTTGTTGAAGGGCAGAATGATAAATCTGTATATTTTTCTTCAATGAATAGGTAATAAGCGAAGTTCCCGGAGGTCAATACATACATATCTGGGATTCGTTCAAAAATATTATAACAGGAAAGATCAGGGATCAGGTCCTCGTGTCTGTCTGACGCCTCTATTCACTGTTTCCCAATTTTGAGTTATGAGGAACTGACATCTTGTTGCAACCAAAGACTGGGGTTACTACATCTTATAATCCCTTGTCTTCCCGGATTCATGTGGAGAAATTCAGTGTTACAAGTGAGTGGGAGGAAATTACAATCATTGTGGCAGCATGAATTTATGGTAGACAAAGGTATCTTGCTTCAGCTACTATCTTTTTAAGTTGTGCCAACAATTCCATGGGAGGTGGAATTCTTGATCAGTTGTGCCAACAATTGAATGAAAACCTCTGCTGAAGATGGCAGTGCTGTGTTACAAAGAACACAGAAAAAAGAGCAGTTTCGATTGTTTAAGTTATGACGAGCGTTGAGATTGATTAATCCTTGTCAAAATAGTACAGTAGCACAGCGTAGTCTAGCGAAAGCAGCAGTGTCTAGCGCTTATGTAATGCTGATCGTTGAGATTGTTTCATGGTTGTAAAAATAGTACAGGTACAGGCACCGAATCGGTAGTTTTATTATGTTTTATTTGTAATAGTAAAGTGATGGCTTATTGGGTATGATAAAGAGAGATGTTGCCAAGTTTGTTGTGGATATTTGCTTTCAATTTGTGGTTTGCTTTCATATTCTTGATAGGTTAGTGGTGATGACATGGTATCAGAGGTATCAGGTGGAGACATTAAGATGAATTTAACGGACAAGTTTGCAGCTCTGTAGAATAGTTCCAACTTTTGTTACCAGATAATTACTTGGTAAATATAAAAACCTTTTAATTATTTGGTTTCATTTATATTAACAAAATAATTTGTTACTGGCTAGTAGTATAATTGGCAAATTTTATGTTAGCGAGTCTCTATATATAAGTGATTGGAAGTTCAATTTCCGGAACTTGAAAAAATAAAAAATTTATAATTTTCTCGCGTTCCTGTTCGTTGCTGTCTCAAATTGCGGTTCCAATGAACTTCTGGTAACAAAAGAAAACTGTTGGTTGTTCATAATAAACCCCATAAAGAGGGTAACTCTAACATCCAACTGCAAACCCCTCCTTTAGTGGTTTTCAACCGGATCGACCTCATCAAACAGCATCTTTCATAGCATACTCTTGGAAGGGAATAAATCATGCATGTCTGCTTCATAGGCAACCTAGAGCTACAGCTAATCAAAACCCTCTAAATAAATCAAATAACGCGACTTCTTTGAACAAAGAAACCTCTCCAGTTATAGCGCTACTCTCATGAATTGAATTTCTGGTTAGCATAATCACTTCCAAATTCTCATATTGTTCAGAACTACATGTCTTCAATGAGATGTTTCAACCGAGCCACTCTAAAGAACCTGCACATACTTGAGATCACTCTGAATCATCACTTCTTCTTTTGAAATTTGGTTGAATCGTAACTTTCTCTTTTGAAAATTTGTTTTTCTAAATTTAAGCAATCATGCTTAGTGCTCAAGATTGGACCAAAAAATTTATAAAAACTAAATCCTTCCACCTAATTATGTCTTAACGCGTTTCCTCCGAGATTAACTCCCTTCCCAGGGCACCTGTGCTTTCGTGAACTGTTGATTGGAATGTTAGACGATTAAAATAATTCAGACCATTGGATTGATTTTTTTTACAGGTATTAGTTTGTTACGATACTCCAAACCCTGTTGCTTTAACAAAGATCTTTGATATAAACATCGACATGACCGAGCAGAAAAGCTTTGTCCATTTTCGACACATTAGGACCACTGCACGAAGCTCATAGGTTCTTCACGGCCATTTGCAGGCTTTTTCCTACGTTTCCGTGGCTTTCTCTCGACTACAACAGACCTTCAACCTTTAATTGAGGCAGAGGGTTTTACTACAGCAGAGGTTGAGTCTTTAATTGAGACAGGGGGTTCTACAAGAGAAAACTTTTGATTCAATGCTAGAGCGCAGGGTTTAATGGGTTTCCGTGGCTTTCTCTCGACTACAACAGACCTTCAATCTTTAATTGAGGCAGAGGGTTTTACTACAGCAGAGGTTGAGTCTTTAATTGAGACAGAGGGTTCTCCAAGAGAAAACTTTTGATTCAACGTCAGAGCGCAGGGTTTAATGGATTAGAGGGTAAACCTATGGTCCCCTCTTTTATTGCTATAAACAGGGAAATTCCAAGGTTTTGAGTTTTGTATGATTGCTATTTTTTTAAGTAATTTTAATCTGTATTAGTAAACCAATGGTCCCCTCTTTTATTGCTATAAACAGCTAAATTTCAAGGTTTTGAATTTTGTATGATCGTTTTTTTTCAAATAATTTTAGTGTGTATCTGGTTTGAACTCGGAAACCACTTCCGTTTTAAAATATATTATAGACGTTTGAAGATTTTTTACCTCCAAACTACAGCGAGATTTAAGGATTTTGAGTTTTATAGCATTGCATTTTACTTTAAATAACTTATTTTGTGTCTGGTTTGCATTGGAAACCCCCTGACAATTACGCTGGCCAGCATTGATGTTGTCGCTGCTGAGATGGAACCCTGAGAACAACGAAAGGGATTTTTGAAGGCCTGTATATCAGAGTTACTTTAAATAACTTTATAGTATCTGGTTTGCAGTGGAAACCACCTGATAATTACACTGGCAAGCATTGATGTTGTAGCTGCTGAGATGGAACCCTGAGAACAACGAAAGAGATTTTTATTGTATCTGGTTTTCAGTGGAAACCACCTGATAATTACACTGGCTAGCATTGATGTTGTAGCTGCTGAGATGGAACCCTAAGCACAAGGAAAGAGATTTTTGAAGGCCTGTTTATCACCCAGGTGAGCAAATGAGAATGGTGGCCAGAACCCTGAGAACAAAACCAGCGTCTTTTCAGTAAGCCTGGTGAGAAAGAATCTCCAGTCACACAAGAAAGACTAAATTTTTAGGTTCATATTTTTCAGACCTGATTCATATTTAGTTCTAATACAAACTAGAACTCAATGTTAAAAGACAAATCTGTTCCTAAACTGAATGGAAAATGGTTTCCTGCTTGCACCCTCATATCAAGAAAAAAATTAGAAACGCTGAAAACTGAACTTCATATAAAGACAAACAAGGAAGCAATTGCATTTGAAGAGGCAGTTGTTTCAAATGCGAATGGCAACCAGAAGCTTGGGAACAACAAAAGGGATTTTGAAGACCCGGTTATATCAAGGGTAAGCGAAACTAGCTTCTATTTAGGATGCCTAATGAGAAAAAATGCAGTGGTCAGACATTAAAGACATTGAATGGCAAAATGTTTTATGCATGCAACCTGAGACTAAGAGTAGATTAGAAATGTTCAAGATTGAACTTCAACATACGTTGGAGACTTATACGGAAGCAATTGCATTTGAAGAGCCCATTGTTGCAAGTGCGAATGGCAGCCGGAGCCTTGAGAAGAATAGAAGAATTCGGAAGGGTTATTTATATCCGAGGAAAGCAAAAGTAGTGTTTTTTGCGTCCTTTGACACACTAATGATTGAATTTTGGAATTTATATTTTTTTTGGGATCTGATTCAATGGAGGAAATGTAGAACGAAAATCTAAAAATGGGGTTTTAGCTTGTAGAAAAGGACACTCCACAAAGCGATGTTGGTTGTTCGTTGTTTAACAATGAGATTTAGATTTTAAAATTAACTCCTTAAAATTTTCCCATATTTATTTTTCAGGATGAATATTTCATAGTTGTAGATTTATAGTGAATTATTTAAAGCAAGGGAAAACACAAAACCTGACATTTTTCAGCCGCTGGTTTTTATAAATGATGCCCGGAGAAAAAGGGATCAGAGAATTCAGAGTGAGATGAGATGGCTACCCAAAATTTTGGATATTCACACACAATACCGCTTTTGGAATCTATGGGCAGCATCGGCACTGAACTTTGAACTCTGAAATCACCGATGGTTTTTGGGCGGGACCGTTAGAACCTGAAATCTTCTATTTTTAGCTGGATATTGAAACGCTCTGTGAGTTTCCAATACAACCATCTAATCTTTAACTGAATGTTTGGCAAAATTCGTAGTTTAGTAGCTTCGCTAAATTTGGGGATTTCTAAATATATCCACGTCCGCGCGTACCTGGGTTTTAATTTAATTTTTATTTTTGTGAAAACATTTCTCCATTTGTGATTTGTGAGATATGTAGTTGGATTTTAGATGAATTGATATAATCTTTTTTCGCATTGTTGTGATCGGTAGATATTGTTTTGAACGGTTAAAAATTTTGTTAGGTTGTTTTCAATTTTCTTATTTCATATTTATTATAAATTTATTATTATCAATAATAAGATATTTTTTATTTTTTTCAAAAAAATATTATATTTTATAAAAATTTAATAATAATATATTATACAATATTTTAGTATATAAAAAAATTAATTTAAATAAATACAAAATATATTTTGTTAGATAAAAGACATATAAATATAAAACATATTTTTATTAGCAATTATAAATAATATATAAATAAATAGTATATCAAATATTGAATAAGTTCAACATATTTCCAATTATTACTTGTTCTTTAATTTATTTAAAAGTAGATATTTCTCTAAATTATTCTTAAAGTAAAATACTTTCATTTTTTAAACCAATGGTTTTTACCTCTAGATGTCTTTTCATTAATGCCTTGTAGTTTGCTGATTTTTTTTGGTGACAACATTGTTGCTATTATCTTTGTATTAAATATAACTTATTAGAAAAATAAGTTTTTATTTTTTCAAATGTTATTTCTATAATAAAATAAGATAAAAATGATAATATCAATATCATTTATATTTATTATTAGTTAATAAATTTATATTAACTTTAAATTAGATTATATTGAAAATATTTTAAAGATGTTTATTAATGGTTTTGAATCAAGATGTGATTTAAAGATGTTTATTAATAGTTTTGAATCAAGAGTTGTTTTACAATATGGGTTAGATCATTGGATGGAATGTTAGAAGATTGAAGATTTTTAGGCATAAAAAAAAACTAATATTTATGGTGTTTAAAGTAATCAAACAACTGATTTAGTTAAGAGAAAACAAATAATTATGGTGTTTAATGTAATCAAACAATTGATTCTTGTTGAACAATTTCTTGATGGCTTAATGTTGAGGCTTCTTCCGCTTTCGTTTCTCCTGGTCTATTTGTTCATCAACCCTTCCAACCTCAAGTTCTTGCAGTAAATTTTTCATTCATGTTTGGTCAGTATATTATTGTTTCATTTTAATTAAATTTTCCATGAACATTTATGTTTGGTCAGTATATCATTGTTTCATTTTAATTAAAATTTCCATGAACATTTATGTTTGTTCAATGTATTACTTTTTGTTGCAATTGACATTAAGTATATGAGCGTGTAGAAATTCTACAAATTCTCTACAAATCTCGCTTTGAGACCTATGTAGAAAATCTGCCTGTAGATTAACCCGATAATGCAATATAACCAAAGCAAAATACTATAACCTACTTCTACTCACAATTTGTGGAAGCTTAAAAGATCGAGCAAGATCGAGCTGAACACATATAACCAAAAGAATAAGAATCAATGCACAATACACATGAAAATACTTTGGGGAAAGCCTCAGCTAAAAACCCCACTAGTTGTATTATCATACAAGGTGGAAATACATAGAGATTATACAAAGCCTTAGCTCTCGTAGCTAGCCAGCTCTCAGTACAGTCCTCACTGATGCTCACAAGAAATCCTGGCTTCTCTCCAGCCTTCTCCTCTGCCCTCCAAGCTCCTATTTCCTTGCACTGTTCCTCTGGGATGATCTTCTCCAACGAAGTGGAAAATTGATCTCACACACTGATCTAACACCCTGTATGAACTGCGCAATCCTCAAGGAATGATTCCTTCTGCATGCATGAGTTTTCTTTATAGGAAAACATATGCAACTAATAGTACATTGTCCTTGACTTTAATCTCAACTCGGTCTTTCTCAGAATAGACATGCATGAGTTTTTGATGAGAGAATCTTCAGTTAACTGGAGTACACTATTTGAGTGCATGCATGCATCAACTCACTGATAACTCACCATTAGTTTCCCAAACAGTTGGAACTAATTTAACTAGACTTCACTCAGTAAACTGAGTTAACTAATTATAACTCAAATATAACTCAATCTTATCTCCTTAATTTAAGAGATAACTCTTGCATGACTTCAGAAAGACTTCTAACTTGAATTTCTCCAACTAATTAATCCATAATGAATGTGAGACTAAATTCAATTTTTAATTCACAATTTTAATTCAAGGACAAATTAAAATTAGAATATTCTTGATTCTATTTTTATCATTTCTTGTTGCTATTTTCAACACTCCCTCTCAACAAGAAAGGAATTCAACTTGATCTCGATCGTGAACCTTTGGAATGTTATGCATTCAACACTTCTCTCTAGTGTTGTTGCTCCAACAACTCTAGAAACAAAAAAAACATCCAACCTGAATCAATATGATGCATCTGTCATCAAAGTCTCTGACTGCTATTGCCTCTGTCAACTGAAAACTTTGCGTTTTTGCTGACTCTGCCTTTCTGCACTATTGTCAATCCTTATCTACACTCTTCAATATTTAACTGCTTTAGCCTCTGTCACTTTGATCTCTGACTGCATCAATCCCACTAATTCCTCCCGCTACTATGTACTTTGGGCTCTCGTAGCAACGTATGATCCATGAGATAAAACCTCTCAATGGACCCTGCCCAATTTCAGCCTTTTTGGGACTATCGCTTCACATTGCCCCAACAAGGGCCTTGTATCCAGTGTACCTCTCAGGTGACCTCCTCTGTCTGCGCTGAGAAGATGGTTCTCCCACATTCTCTCTCACATCCTTCAACAATCTGTCAGCTTCTCTTGTGTGCTTCCGTCCATCTCTGGAAAACTCTGCTTGAGTAGATGTCTTCACTCGGTCTCCTCTCTGCTTCTCCAATTGTGGCTCCTCCACAATTGTCTGAGACTTCTTTTGGAACTGCATGTTGAGAAGTAATTTACTCTCCCTCTCAACCCCCAAGTCTCTAACATTTGCCTTGCTCTTGAAGGCTTCACATGCATCTTGAACCTCAAGAGCATACAAGTTCTTAACTCGTGAACTGATCTGTTTCACTTGTCTCGTGGTGATGTGTCTAAGGAAAACCTTTCCCTTACTAAAAAACACATCATAGCCACGGTCTTCCAATACCGTGACCGATACCAAGTTCTTCTTCAGTCCCGACACATACTTCACATCTGTCAAGGTGATAGGCGCTCCATGCTCCCTCTAAAAAGCAACTATGCCCACTCTTGAAACACTGTACCTTCCGTCGTCGCCCATGTTTATGTGCATCTTGAGGTCTTTCTCCTCCAAGGCACTGAATAAACTTTTATCGCCGGTCATGTGGAATGAGGCTCCACTGTCAAGATACAGACACAACCCACCATCGATGACACCATGCATGCGATGAGTGTAAAGTCCATTTTGAACTGAGAGGCCAATGCCTCACCTTCCAATCCTTTTGAGGCTCCCTTCTTGGACTCCTTCAATGGGAAATTAGTAGCATAATGTCCCATCTCGTGACAGTTAAAAAATCTCACTTTAGAGTTGTCACCCTTCTTCCCTCCATCAGAAGAATTCGATTTGGAATGGAAGCCTTCCCCTTTCCTTTCCTTACCTTACTTGCTAAGGCCAAATTTTCTTCATCATCATCCTTGGATGAAGAACCATCTCGTGTGCTCCTCCTGATCTCCTCTTGCATCAGATTCGACCATAGTAGTTCCCAATCCGGCAGTTTCTCCCTTCCATTCACAGAGTCCTGGTAGCTATTCCAGCTCTTTGGAAGGCCAAGGAGAGCGAGGCTCGCCATATCATCATCGGCATTCCCACACTACTAAGCTCATCTCTACAGGTGTTGAGCTTGTTCAGATATGTGGAAATAATATCGCCCTTTTCCATCTTGATTCTTCAAAGCTTATCCTTGAGCGCCAATTTCCTCTGGTCACTATTGTTCTGGTAGAGGTCCTTCAATGCCTTCCACATTGAAAATGGAGTATCCTTCCCATGGAGACTCGAGACAATATGGTCTCAAACTCCCTCAAGGATGATTCGTCTCGCCTTCGCCACACACTTCTTCCACTCAGCCAACTCTTGTGCATTAGTTGAAGCTCGTTTTTGGATTTCTTGATCAATAAATTTCTTCAAGCCATTGTCTTCTAATACAACCTCCATTCTATCTTTCCATGCTATGTAATTCGAGCTACCTTCCAAGGCACACTCGATTCTCAAGCCATAGAACGCCATTGGCCAACCTTGAAGTATGATAAGAATTTGATATGCACCTACAACCTAAACTTCAAACTTCAAATTCTCTTCTCAGTATACTGTTCACAGCTCCGATAAACTTAGCTCTGATACCATGTAGAAATTCTGCAAATTCTCTACAAATCTCACTCTGAAACCTATGTAGAAAATATGTCTGTAGATTAACCTGATAATGCAATATAACCAAAGCAAAACACTATAACCTACTTCTACTCACAATTTGCGGAAGCTTAAAAGATTATGCAAGATCGAGCTGAAAACATATAACCATAAGAAGAAGAATCAATGCATAATACACATGAAAATACTTTGGGAAAAGCCTAAGCTAAAAACCCCATTATCTGTATTATCATACAAGGTGGAAATACATGAAGATTATACAAAACCTTAGCTCTCACAGCTAGCTAGCTCTCAGTACAATCCTCACAGATTCTCATAGGCAATCCTGGCTTCTCTCCAACCTTCTCCTCTGCCCTCCAAGCTCCTATTTCCTTGCGTTGTTCCTCTGGGATGATCTTCTCCAACCAAGTGGAAAACTAATCTCACACACTGATCTCACACCCTGTATGAACTACGCAATCCTCAAGGAATGATTCCTTCTGCATGCATGAGTTTTCTTTATAGGAAAACACATGCAACTGATAGTACCCTATCCTTGAATTTAATCTCAACTGGGTCTTTCTCAAAATAGACATGCATGAGTTTCTAATGAGAGAATCTTCAGTTAACTGGAGTACACTAGTTGAGTACATGCATGCATCAACTGACTGATAACTCACCATTAGTTCCTCAAAAAGTTTGGAACTAATTTAACTCGACTTAACTCAGTAAACTGAGTTAACTAATTAAAACTCAAATATAACTCAATATTATCTCCTTAATTTAAGGGATAACTCTTGCATGACTTCAGAAAGACGTCTAACTTGAATTTCTCCAGCTAATTAATCCATAATGAATTAATTAATTATTTCCAAGCAACTGGTGAGACTAAATTCGATTTTTAATTCACAATTTTAATTCAAGGACAAATTAAAATTGGAATCTTCTTGATTCTATTTTTATCATTTCTTGTTTCTATTTTCAACACTCCCTCTCAACAAGAATGGAATTCAACTCGATCCCGATCGTGAACCTTTGAAATGTTATGCATGCAACACTTCTCTCTAGTGTTGTTGCTCCAACAACTCCAGAAAAAAAAAAAAAAAAAAAAACCATCCAACCTGAATCAGTATGATGCATCTGTCATTAAAGTCTCTGACTATTATTGCCTTTGTCAACTGAAAACTTTGCGCTTCTAATAACTCTACCTTTCTGCACTGTTGTCAATCCTTCTCTATGCACTTCAGTATATGACTACTCTAGCTTCTATCACTTTGATCTCTGACTGCATCAATCCCATTGATTCCTCCCGCTACTATGTACTTTGGGCTCCCGTAGCAAGGTACGATCCATGAGATAAAACCTCTCAATGGACCCTACCCAATTTCAGCCTTCTTGGGACTATCACTTCACATCGCCCCATCAAGGGTCATGTATCCAGTGTACCTCTCAAGTGACCTCCTCTGTCTGTGCTGAGAAGATGGTGCTCCCACATTCTCTCTCGCGTCCTTCAACAATCTATCAACTTCTCTTGTGCGCTTCCATCCATCTCTGGAAGACTCTGCTTGAGTGGATGTCTTCACTCGGCCTCCTCTCTGCTTCTCCAATTATGGCTCCTCCACAATTGTCTGAGACTTCTTCTGGGACTACATGTTGAGAGGTAATTTACTCTCCCTCTCAACCACCAAGTCTCTAACATTTGCCTTGCTCCTCAAGGCTTTGCATGCATCTTGAACCTCAAGAGCATACAGGTTCTTAACTCGTGAACCGATCTGTTTCACCTGTCTTGTGGTGATGTGTCTAAGGAAAACCTTTCCCTTACTAAAAAACACATCATAGCCACGGTCTTCTAATACCGTGACTGAGACCAAGTTCTTCTTCAGTCCAGGCACATACTTCACATCTGTCAAGGTGATAGGAGCTCCATGCTCCCTCTGAAAAGCAACCATGCCCACTCCCGAAACACTATACCTTCCGTCGTCACCCATCTCTTTGTGCATCTTGAGGTCTTTCTCCTCCAAGGCATTGAATAAACTTTTATTGCCTGTCATGTGGAATGAAGCTACACTATCAAGATACCAAACACAACCCATCATCAATGACACCATGCATGCGATGAGGGTAAAGTCCATTTCAAATTGAGAGGCCAATGACTCACCTTCCGATCCTTCTGAGGATACCTTCTTGTACTTCTTCTATGGGAAATTAATCACATAATTTCCCATCTCGTGAAAATTAAAGCATCTCACTTTAGACTTCTCACCCTTCTTCCCTCCATTAGAAGAATTTGATTTGGAATGGGAAGCCTTCCCCTTTTGTTTCCTTGCCTTACTTGCTAAGGCCAGATTTTCTTCATCATCATCCTTGAATGAAGAACCATCTCATGTGCTCCTCCTGATCTCCTCCTACATCAGATCCGACCACAGTTGTTCCCAATCCGGCAGTTTCTCCCTTCCATTCACAGAGTCTTGGTAGCTATTCCAGCTCTTTGGAAGGCCAAGGAGAGCGAGGCTCGCCATATCATCATCGGAAATAGTTATTCCCACACTTCTAAGCTCATCTCTGTAGGTGGTGAGCTTGCTCAGATATGTGGAAATAGTATTGCCCTTCTCCATCTTGATTCTTTGAAGCTTATCCTTGAGCGCCAATTTCCTCTGGTCACTACTGTTCTGGTAGAGGTCCTTCAATGTCTTCCACATTGAAAATGGAGTATCCTTCCCATGGAGATTCGAGACAATATGGTCTCGAACTCCCTCAAGGATGATCCATCTCGCCTTCGCCACACACTTCTTCCACTCAACCAACTCTTGTGCATTAGTTGAAGCTAGATTTTGGATTTCTTGATTAATGAATTCCTTCAAGCCATTGTCTTCTAATATAGCCTCCATTCTATCTTTCCATGCTATGTAATTCGAGCTACCTTCCAAGGCATACTGGAGTTTCAAGCCATAGAACGCCATTGGCCAACCTTGAAGTATGATAAGAATTCAATTTGCACTTGCAACCCCGAACTTCAAACTTCGAATTCTCTTCTTAGTATACTGTTCATAGCTCTAATAAACTTAGCTATGATACCATTTAGAAATTCTGTAAATTCTCTACAAATCTCGCTATGAGACCTATGTAGAAAAAATGCCTGTAGATTAACCTGATAATGCAATATAACCAAATTAAAATACTATAACCTACTTCTACTCACAATTTGTGGAAGCTTAAAATATCGAGCAAGATTGAGTTGAACACGTATAACCAGAAGAAGAATAATCAATGCACAAGACACATGAAAATACTTTGGGGAAAGCCTCAGCTAAAAACCCCACTATCTATATTATCAAATAGGGTGGAAATACATAGAGATTCTACAAAGCCTTAGCTCTCACAGCTATCCAACTCTCAGTACAATCCTCACAAATGCTCACAAGAAATCATGGCTTCTCTCCAGCTTTCTCCTCTGCCCTCCAAGCTCTTATTTCCTTGCATTGTTCCTCTAGGATGATCTTCTCCAACCAAGTGGAACACTGATCTCACACACTGGTCTCACACCCTGTATGAACTATGCAATCCTCAAGGAATGATTCCTTCTGCATGCATGAGTTTTCTTTATAGGAAAACACATGCAACTAATAGTACATTTTCCTTGACTTTAATATCCACTAGGTCTTTCTCAGAATAGACATGCATGAGTTTCTGATGAGAGAATCTTCAGTTAATTGGAGTACACTAGTTGAGTGCATGCATGCATCAACTGACTGATAACTCACCATTAGTTCCTCAAACAATTTGGAACTAATTTAACTCGACTTAACTCAGTAAACTAAGTTAACTAATTACAACTCAAATATAACTCAATCTTGTCTCCTTAATTTAAGGGATAAGTCTTGCATGACTTCAAAAAGACTTCTAACTTGAATTTCTCCAACTAATTAATCCATAATGAATTAATTAATTATTTCCAAGCAGCTGGTGAGACTAAATTTGTTTTTTAATTCACAATTTTAATTCAAGGACAAATTAAAACTGGAATATTCTTGATTCTATTTTTATCATTTCTTGTTGCTATTTTCAATGCTCCCTCTCAACAAGAAAGGAATTCAACTCGATCCCGATTGTGAACCTATGGAATGTTATGCATGCAACACTTCTCTCTAGTGTTGTTGCTCCAACAACTCCAGAAACAAAAAAAAATAAAAATAAATAAATAAATCTAATCTGAATCAGTATGATGCATCTGTCATCAAAGTCTTTGACTATTATTTCCTCTGTCAACTGAAAACTTTGCGCTTCTGCTAACTCTACCTTTATGCACTATTGTCAATCCTTATCTACGCTCTTCAGTATCTGACTACTCTAGCCTTTGCCACTTTGATCTCTGACTGCATCAATCCCACTAATTCGTCTCGCTACTATGTACTTTGGCCTCCCATAGCAAGGTACGATCCATGAGATAAAACATCTCAATAGACCCTACCCAATTTCAGCCTTCTTGGGACTATCACTTCACATCGCCCCAACAAGGGCCATGTATCCAGTGTACCTCTCAGGTGACCTCCTCTGTCTGCACTGAGAAGATGGTGCTCCCACATTATCTCTCACATCCTTCAACAATCTGTTAACTTCTCTTGTGCTCTTTCGTCCATCTCTGGAAGACTCTGCTTGAGTGGATGTCTTCACTCGGTCTCCTCTCTACTTCTCCAATTGTGGCTCCTCCACAATTGTCTGAGACTTATTTTGGGACTGCATGTTGATAGGTAATTTACTCTCCCTCTCAAACACCCAGTCTTTAACATTTGCCTTGCTCCTCAAGGCTTTGCATGCATCTTGAACCTCAAGAGCATACAGGTTCCTAACTCGTGAACTAATATGTTTCACCTGTCTCGTGGTAATGTGTCTAAGGAAAACCTTTCCCTTATTAAAAAACACATCATAACCATGGTCTTCCAATACCACGACCGATACCAAGTTCTTCTTCAGTCCAGGTACATACTTCACCTCTGTTAAGGTGATAGGAGCTCCATGCTCCATCTAAAAAGAAACTGTGCCCACTCCTAAAACACTATACCTTCCATCGTCATCCATATCTATGCGCATCTTGAGGTCTTTCTCCTCCAAGGCACTGAATAAACTTTTATCACCTGTCATGTGGAATGAGGCTGCACTGTCAAGATACTAGACACAACCCATCATCGATGACACCATGCATGCGATGAGGGTAAAGTCCATTTCGAATTGAGAGGCCGATACCTCACCTTCCGATCCTTCCGAGGATTCCTTCTTGGACTTCTTCGATGGAAAATTAGTCACATAATGTCCCATCTTGTGACAATTAAGGCATCTCACTTTAGACTTCTCACCTTCTTCCCTCCATCAGAAGAATTCGATTTGGAATGGGAAGCATTCCCCTTTCCTTTCCTTGCCTTACTTGCTAAGGCCAGATTTTCTTCATCATCATCCTTGGATGAAGAACCATCTCGTGTGCTCCTCCTGATCTACTCCTGCATTAGATCCGACCACAGTCGTTCCCAATCTGGCAGTTACTCCCTTCCATTCATAGAGTCCTGGTAGTTATTCTAGCTCTTTGGAAGGCCAAGGAGAGAAAGGCTCACCATATCATCATCGACAATAGTTATTCCCACACTGCTAAGCTCATCTCTGCAAGTGGTGAGCTTGTTCATATATCTGGAAATAGTATCGCCCTTCTCCATCTTGATTCTTTGAAGCTTATCCTTAAGCACCAATTTCCTCTGGTTGCTACTATTCTGGTAGAGGTCCTTCATTTTCTTCCACATTGAAAATGGAGTATCCTTCCCATGGAGACTCGAGACAATATGGTCTTGAATTCCCTCAAGGATGATCCGTCTTGCCTTTGCCACACACTTCTTCCACTCAGCCAACTCTTGTGCATTAGTTGAAGCTGGCTTTTGGATTTATTGATCAATGAATTCCTTCAAGCCATTGTCTTCTAATATAGCCTCCATTCTATCTTTCCAGGCTATGTAATTCGAGCTATCTTCCAAGGCATACTCGAGTCTCAATCCATAGAACACCATTGGCCAACCTTGAAGTATGATAAGAATTCGATTTGCACCTACAACCCCGAACTTCAAACTTCGAATTCTCTTCTCAATTTACTGTTCACAGCTCCTATAAACTTAGCTCTGATACCATTTATAAATTCTGCAAATTCTTTACAAATCTCGCTTTGAGACCTATGTAGAAAATCTGCCTGTAGATTAACCTGATAATGCAATATAACCAAAGCAAAATACTATAACCTACTTCTACTCACAATTTGTGGAAGCTTAAAATATCGAGCAAGATCGAGCTGAACACATATAACCAAAAGAAGAATAATTAATGCACAATACAATAATTAATTTACCCTGGCCTCTCTGGAATCTAAACTATTTGTACTGATCCACAACCTAGAAGAACAATTATGATAAGTTCAGTTACTCTCCTGATGAGGTCCACAACCAGGGATATTTTCACTGAAGCAGTTCGCTATGATTAGAAACTTATGTGGATAATTTGTATCTCTTGTAGTAATTCGTTTGTCCTAGAAGGATCTAATACCCGTTGACTGTGCTCAGGCAGAGCTCATTCATGTGCTAATTTCCTGTAGCAAGAAGGCTAGGTTCTATAGGTTTTAGCCAATGTGAAAGGCTAGCATCCACATAGACAACACCACTAGGTGGAGCCTCCCCAGGCATGGCATTTGAGTGACTTTTCATTGCCAATGAGATGTTTTCTTGATCTATAAAGTTTCCCTGTTGGGATGAAATGGGACTAGAGATCTAAATTTCCCTTCTTTAATCAGTGTCAGCAAATAGTCTCTTATTTGTCCACTATCTCCGTAGGAAGATGAGCTTGCTGTGATGAAGAAACCACCATTTTAGAAGACTCCCCCGAGATTTTGTATGGCCCCTGAATGGTACTAGTTAGGGGATTATTTTGCCATATTAAGCGGTATCAAGTGTTGGAGTTTTCCAAAACTGTCTGGTATAACTAAATGGAAATTGACTACTACAACACAAATAGAGTTCATTGAGGTGTTAGACATACTTGATGGTAGCTATATACAAACATTTGAAATCTTCTCAGAATTGATGGAAGCAATAGATGTTACTATTGAAAAAATAGATGAGTCCAAATTAATATCACATTGATCTTTTGATGAACTAGTACTTGTACCTAAGCTAACCTTAACTGACAACACCTACAAGGTCATCTCATCTTTAATAGTGGTGTGAATGATAATTCACTCTCGTACCTTCTGCCCTTATTATTTTTCACCATCGAAAGTTAGCCTTGCTAGATTAGTTTCCGCATTCTCATCACATCTTTCTTTACTAGACTTTTTTGCTGTGGTGATTTGATGAATTACAGGTACTACTATCACGGAAAAAGAATCCCTCTGTTAATATTATGGAGCCAGCCTTGACTACAAATGCCATACCTTTGTTGCTGAATGGTTCCACTGAGATTCAACCACTACTCCAGATAATCGATATTGGTTCTGTTACATCATTAAAAACAACATCCTCACACTTCTGCACTACTCTATCTGATGGAACACATCAACACAAGACTTTGCTACCATCAACATATAGCCCACAAGTTGCATCTGAAGACATCCAAATTGGCTTAATAATTCTGCTTAAAAAAGCAACTTGCATGGTGCTTCAAAACTCCTTGTAAGGCCCAACATTTGAATTTACCCTTTTTTATTTTTTGTCTTCTATATGCTTCCTGCATTAAAAAAAAATAATAATCAATCCTTCATTAATTCATTTCTCATGTGTTTACATAAGGTCCATCCGAGTGGTTGAGCTTGAAGTTGTAATGCGTACAATAGCATTGACCAAGGACTCATCAACACTAATACATGCAAAGGCAGGTACATCCCAGTATAGCTCTTCATCAGTAGAAGATACCTTGCCCTCTGTAGTTACTCCACTAATTACGATGAAAATTACAACTATTCCATTCAAGGCGCTCAATCCTTACCAAAAGTATTGGTCAATCCAAGGTAGAGCATCTGCAAAAACAGCATTGAAGACTTACAATAATGTGCAAGGCTCAGGAAAAGTTTTTGGAATTGACCTTATCAATCATGATAATGAAGATATCCACCTTTTTGCATTTGCTGAATTGGCTGAATCTCTTTACAGTCTTGTTCAAGTTGGCCAGCTATACATTGTTTCAAATGGCACAGTCAAAGAAGTAAACCCAAACTACAATCACCTCAAGAACAAATGGGAAATTTACTTGTTTGTTGCTTCCACTATCAACCCATGTCCCATAGATGATCCTACGTTTCCTTTCCAGAGCTTTCACTTCAAAACTATTGCTGAAATAAAAAATGCAAGTCCAAATACGAATGTGGATGTGACTGGTGTTGTTAACTCCACCTCACCTGCATCAACAATTCGATGAAAAGACGGAAGTGAAACATTAAGGAAAAAACTCATATTAAAATACAAGTCAGGTTTTAGCATTGATGTAACATTATGGAGAGACCATTGTGACTCTATAGGACAAAACTTTGAGAATACTACTCTTTTGACAACCCACCAATCCTTGCAATCAAAGGAGGTCATGTATCTGAATTTAATTGCACCACAATAGGGACGATATCAACGAGCACTCTCATCATAAATCCACAAGTTGAAGAAACTCGTCAACTACATGCATGGTTCCATGAAACAGGTTATAGCTCTTCTTCTCCATGTTTGAGTAGAAACTATGGTGTTGCTTTGAAATGTGCCCTACCACGAAAGATGTTTAATGAAATTGCTTACATGCAAACCTCCGAGAAAGCAATATGGGTTTCAGTTCATGCGACGATAACTGCTCTTCACATGGATGACTTTTACTCTCTAGCATGTAACAATCTTTAGCATTGTACAAAATGTAATGGCGACTTCCCAGAATGTAACTACCATTACAAACTTAAAATTGAGCTACATGACCACACCGAGAACCTACAGAACATCACAACTTTCAATGACGTAGGAAACGAGCTCATGGGCATCACGACAAAAGACCCGTTCCTTCTTTCTATCGAACCAATTGATCTACAAGAAATTTGTGGCCGAATTATAGGACACCGCTTCCTGCTAACACTTTCCATTAAAACAGATTACTTCAACGGTGTTGGGCGCTTGCAACCAATACTGATAAATTCAAAAGAAATTCAATATGCCTCTGCATGCAAAGAAGCCCTTAATGACATTCAAGCAATGTCCATTTCAAAACGGCCTGTTGTTTTTCGCCTTTGAAAGTTTTTTATGGTCTCTTCAAACACTACTGCTTGTACATAAACTGGCATTTCTGAATTATGCCCATGCTATTGTAATGCACACTTTTGCTGCAAATACTCTTTTCCAGTTATTCCAAAATATGTATGTTTACCCTTCGCATTTTACAAAATATAGATATCAACATTTGTAAAGACTTACTACATGAGTTTTCCATTCATTGTTTACATGGCTATACATTGATCTCTTGTTTGCTAAGCTATTCATGCTATTGTTCAATCTTGTCAAAAAAAAATGGAGCAGAAAAAAGAAAAATAATGGTTATCTTGCTCTTCTCCTCTCAATAATAGATGCCATAATAACTTATGTTTTTGTAATACTGTTAATTGCATGTTTTTCCTTTTACCTATTCTACCTACACTTCACCGATGTTCAAATAAAAAAAGTAATTCTAAAACATGTAATACATTCTCCAAACATGCAATACTCGTTTATGAAAACTAACAATAATTATCTGTACTTTTTTAGATATGCCAAAATACACTCAAAAGGCGGATAAAAACGAGCGGCGCCGTCTTCTTTATACACATCACAAGGATACAATAAATGCACGTCAGCAACTTCTTTATAAAAACTTATACAACCCTACTACTTCCTCTACATCCCTTCCCACCTCAAATGCTCTCCAAACTATACAAACAAACCCACCTCACCTTCATCAAACCCAATATAACCCTCCCCTTAATGAAGAAATCGTCGCTTTCGACAAATGATAGATGAACTTTCTACATGCATGTTTGCACAATATGCAAAGAATCATACCCAGGAATGAAAACAAAACTTCTACACGGTAGCCTTTCTTGCTTTCATTGTGCATCATCTAATTCTACCAATCGTTTTTTTTGAACTGAACAACATGAACCCTGGTGAACAACCCTATGTCCTTCAACATTTAACACAAGCTGAATAAATGCTCATTGCATGTGTAAACCCCATTCTACAAGTCACTCATGCCCATGGTGGTCAATACAAATATAGCGGCCATAGAATTAGCTTCCCTCAAGACATAACTACTATTTCCAACTACTTACCTCGAATGATTTCTAACTTAGACATCCTCATTGTGAAAAGGCACAATCCATCTGAAAAGGCTTATGAATTCTTTGTTTGAAAATCACGTGTCCTTGCAGCACTTGAATACAAAATAAAAAATGACCCTTACTACAGTGATGTTCAATTCAGTTCATCTGCAATTTCTGCACTACCAGATCACCCTACTATTATTTCTTCTCTTCTCCATAATGTAATCACCTCCTCTTTTGAACCCCATCAAACCACTACTGATTCTACTTATGATACTGATGTCATGCTACTTCCATTAGAAATCCAACCCTCTTCTTTCGTTCCAATACTCCCAAATTCATCTACTGAACTTGAACACATTTGTGATTATTTTCACTTGCCCCATGCAAATTCAACAAGCTATATTGATTGGCCTCCACTATCTTTAACATCTATGAATGAATACAACACCGTAGGCCTCTTTTCCATGGCATTCCCCACACTCTTCCCTACAGGAATTTCCATGATCATGCAACCAAGACTTACAAAAGTTGAGATGCATGAATATGCTTTGCACTTGCTGCACTACCATGATAACTGATTTGGCCAACACCCAAGATTCCGCTACTATCTTTATAACATTCTAATGCGCCACCGTAGCCAAACAACTGCTAGTGTTTTCGTGAAGAAGTACATTGAGAACAACTTGCCAACAACAGTTTTGGACCTGCGACAGTGTCTCCATGACTCTCCAGATTCAAAACTGCCAGAGCAAATAATGCGATTCGGTTGAGGCCTATGAGGAACACGGTCTTTCTGGAACAAATGACGCTCTGAAATGACTGACATGATCATGCAAATAGGAAGCCCGACATTCTTTTTCACTCTCAATGCAGCTGATACTAAATGGCATGACTTGCACATGATCATGCCTACCAGTGTTCGTTCTAGTTCAGACAACGACTTCCAATGGAGAATTCAAAACATAATTAAAAACCCACATCTAACATCCCAATATATGCACTGCAGATTTACAATTTTCCTCAAAGAAATCCTGCAAAAAGGCCTCCATGCAATAGACTACTGGTGCAGGTATTTTTTAATATCCATTTCCCTCTACATTAATTTCTACGTTTCGTATATGTTTTAACCAAATTTTACCTTCATATTATATTCAAATACGAATGGCAACATAGAGGATCCGCACACATTCATGGCTTCCTCTGGTTGCAAAATGCACCAAATATGGACATAATTGACTGGAACAATGCAGTGGAAGTTGCTAATGCACAGAATTATTTCGACCACTACGTAACTGCCTGGAATCCATGTTAGGCAAAATACCGAAATATTCCGCTTCACCAATCAACAATTCATAACCCATGTATTCTTGACACAGAATCAATATTCAAGTCCAAATAGTCTGAAGACTATACAGAGCTCGTCAACTACGTTCAATGTCATACAAAGTGTCATGAATCTTCTTGTCTCCGCAAGAAAGACAATGTACTTAGCTGTTGATATGGAGTGTCGTGGGAATTAAACTCCACATCTTCAATTTTCTTTGATGATAAAGGGCATAACACTACGTCCTTGCTCGCAATGATGAAAGATTGAATATTCATAATGCCGATCTACTCTCTATCTGGAGAGAAAATGTTGATTGTCAACCAGTCCTATCTCACCATGTTGTGTTAAAGTATATTGCAAAGTATGCAGCAAAAGCAGAAACAAGATCTGAGAGCTACTGTCAAATGCTATCATGACTTTCACAAAGTGCCATTCCAGAAGCACCTACTATTGTTGTTATCCGAAAACTCCTCACAGAAACCATTGCAAATAGAGACATTGGAGTGCAAGAAATATGCCATATGTTACACAAGCTACCTCTCTCTCTGTGTAGCCGTACATTTCATTCTTTGAATGTCAACAAGGTTGTTTTCAAACGTGTTTTGCAAGATACTGAGAATCCCCGTTCGACACCAAATTTTATCCTTGCATACATGAATAGGCTTGTTTCATTAGAATCACTGCCCCTCCTTGAATCTGCACGCTCATGGTCATATTCTGCCCAATGGAAAAAAAACCAATGGAAACACATATTCCCTCCAATGATTGTACATGTCTTGCCCCACTATAATGTCATTACTTTCTCTGATGATCCTTCTTATGCCACTTTTTGTTGGAGTGAATTACTATTGTATTTCCCCTTCCGCACGCACCCCAATGATATTGGTTCAACTGATGCAGAAATAATTGCACACTGGGAACAAATAAAGGGTACATATACACCATGGAATGTCCATCAAGAAATTGAAAACCCACAAACCCCACATATTAAAGATCAAACTACTCCCCACACCCCTCCTGATTCCATGCAGATGAATGAATGGCAAATCCTCTCTCAGTTGCACCTAGGTTACAATATTGCAGTTGATTACCTCGACATGATTGGCTACCGCGACTTCGATGCCAACCACAATTGGTCGCATACTACTATCCGTCTCCACTTGCAAGAAACTGCGATAAATTTCGTTGAATTCAATCGCTCAACTATTCAAAACCAACATCATTCTTTTTCCAACCTTCCCCAAGATCACACATTATCTCCTACCCAAAACATAGCTTTTACCACTATTTTTTCACACTTTAAAACCCCTTCGCCAAAATTCCCAGGTAGAATCATCATACAAGGAACAACTGGGGCAGTAAAATCCCATTTGATTAACTGCCTGCACCATGCATTTGTGGAAAACTCACCAACAAACAAAAACCCTTTACTGTTACTTGCACCAACCGGCATTGCAGCTTTCAACATAAATGCCCTCACAATTCACTCTGCCCTTCATATCCCTATCCAAACAATGCATCCTCCTGAAGGCCAACCACTCCTACAACTGCAAGAGCAACTTCGTTATGTAGAATACATTCTCATTGATGAAATGAGCTTCATTGGTCCAAAAATGCTTTCTCGCATTGACGATCGTCTAAGAGAGGCATTCCCTCTTCACCAAAATGCACCATTTGGCAATCGCTCAATTATCCTTGTCGGAGATTTAGGCCAGCTACCACCTGTAAAAGACATTCCTTTATACGCTGGGACATCACGTGGCACTACACTTTGGCGCAGCTTTGACACATCCATAACACTTTCAACTGTTTTTCGTCAATAAGGAGCTAGCCCATCCCAGGTTGCTTTCCGGCAAATACTCACAAATCTCAGAAATGGAATATCTATACTTGAAGATTGGCAACTCCTAATGTCAAGGACAAATTATTATCTAACACATAAAGAGCAACACAGGTTTGAAGAATCCATGCACCTATATGCAACGAACAACGCAGTTGTGTTTCATAATAATAAAATTCTTAAAAAATTGAACATCCCAGTTGCGCTTTGCTCTGCATAACAAAAAAGACAGAAAACTTCTACTACAGCAGAAGATGAGCATTTGCCTGCAAAAGTGCTCTTATGCAACGAACAAAAATTTTTGCTCACCAACAACTTATGGGTGAATGCAGGCCTTGTCAATGGTGCACTTGGGAAAGTCATCTCGATATTTTATTCAATTGACTCAAAGCCCCCAGAATTACCATCCTTCGTGATTGTCGACTTTCAACAATACAAAGGAACACCATGGGACATTTCACACCCAACATATGTACCCATTTCTCCCATCACAAGGGATACACGCCATCACATACCACTTCAAATGGCATGGGCTTTAACAATACACAAGTCACAAGGAATGACATTAGATAAAGCAACAGTAGACATCGGCACCAAAGAATGACAAGGGCTAACGTTCACTGCAATTTCAAGAGTGCGGTCATTGGCAGACATTCAAATCAATCCAGCATTTCCATTCTCACACATTGCACAAATGCACGAGAATCCATATCTTAAGCGTAGACAGCAAGAGTAATCATTGCTTGCATCAAAATCTATGCAGGAGAATACACTCTAGCCAATCATACAACCTGTCTTCCATATTTACCCACATGGTAAACACCACTTACTACATAACCAAATTTCACCTACATTTGCTTGCTATTACATTTAACCTCATATGATTTTATATTAGTTTAAATTTCATTTATTTTATTTCAAATCTTCAAACAAAATGTTTTCCGCTACGAACGACAAAGTCTAGCATTCACTGCAATTTAAAAATTTCTTTAGAAATTTATTTATTTTAATTCATTTCTTTTAAAAAAATGCTTTTAGCAAATACATCCATTGTCACTTACAATGTTTTCTTTTTGGATGGCAACAGGTATGGATACAGGCTACCTCCGAATGTTGTATGAGTATTGCCAAGAAATCCAACAATAAGAACTTACATTACAAGATATGCAAACAAGGATATTGCCCCAACAATCATTGCCTCTTTACCATTTGCATCCAACCATTGAATTGTTAAAGAATATAAGAAAAATACTCAAGAAAACAATTCACATCCATGAAAGGAACACACACAGGAAAATGCGGAATTCGCACAATTTGGCACCACAATAAACATTAATTGGTGTTGTCGATGCCATGCCCCATCATGCATATATGATTAGCTGCTCATTGTCAATTACATCTACATGTCACAGAATGCTTTTATTGTATATATGTTTAGATGTCAAAGAATAATTTCATTGTATATATGTTTAGTTACTACCTACCATACACGTATCTATGTATAGAATATGTAAAATTTCAAGAAATACATTTCAAAGCATGTACAAAATTGTATCCACTTTTGTGACAATACTCGTCAACATTGTATATGATTCAAATTTCAGCTGCTCATCATTGTATATATTCACTTGGTAATGTTTTACTTGTACGTATATCACATAAGGATGTTTCTGTTACGGTTTCATCAACAAAAAACACTCAATTACACCTCTCTTTTTAGATAATAATATATTATTAATTTCCTAAAATAGTTACTGCTAAAGTTCCTGTTATTTTGGTTTGTTTCAGCCCATTAATATCCTTGCTCTTCTTTGCTCATTTGAAAATTTTTAGGACCTAAACTGACGCTTTCTAGCATCACTACATTTGTATGCACAGCTAGCTTTTCACTATGACTATGTAGCATGTCTTCCTTTGCCTCTTCCTCCACATCATCTAATACAAAATTTGTGTTCGCGACATACCCTCCTTCCTCCATCTGCTTAGCTAAGTTGTTCAACATTGTACATATTTTATCAGCTATATGCTGTGCCTTATCTCCCACAATGAATGCATGCCATTATGCAGTTCCACGAATTTCTAACATTTCAAACCATAGCCACAACATTGCGCCAACTGACAACATTCAACCCCAGGGGATGTTCTGTGCAAACAAGAATAGTTACTTTTGCTTAAAAATGCTCTGTTACTAGTGTTGTATGCACAAAGATGACAGGAACACTAGATTAAATGACAAATAGGAAAAAGAACAAAGGTTAACTGTGAAAGCAAAAGGAGGTTAGCTTGAACAGAAGTTGTATATAGGAATATGACAAAAACACTATGTTAAACAGCAATTAGGGAAAAGAACAAAACTTAACTGTGAAAGCAAAAGGAGGTTAGCTTGAACAGTCAAAATTCCTTCCTCCAAAACCTTCTTTTGTGGGTGCAGTATAGAGTCTGGAAATTTGGTGGTTAATGCCTTAGTGAGGTACGTTGAATTACCTTATTCATCTAATGGAAAAATAAGTTGAGTACCCAACCAAGTGGATTCCTTCAATAATGGAATTTTGTAGTTACTCTTGCTCATCATATAAAGCACTTCTCTTTTATAGTTCTTTTTGCAAAATCAAGAATACTACCAACTTTTGATATATTCTTTTGATATTTCTCAAACAAACATTTAGCCTGGTTTTCCATTTTTTATTCTAGATAATAAAAAATCCTCATTAGAGGAGCAAATGATGTCCCTTAACATCAGGAACTCATTCAGACTGTGATCCAAGGATATCTGTGTTCGCAAAGCATTCCGGTGGAGGTATGTCATGTTGCAAGATAGAAAAATGTGGTTTATGAAATGCAAAAATATGTAAAGTAAATATCATGACTGCATAGTTATAAGAGAGGTGCAATACAAAATCTCTAGCCCGGGTGTGGTGGGATGAACTATCAATTATTCCAACCTAGGTGTAGTGGGGTGGTCTATCATTCTTCTAGCCCTAGTGTGATGGGGTGATTTATCAATTCTTATTATAACGTTGCAATGAATCTAGATTTGTGAATTTCCTGCAATGAATATGGACACTAGGTTTAAACTCATCAAAGCATAGATCTGATTTGCACCCATGAAAACACAGGTTTGATTATTCACCCCAAGGTTGGGAAGATCAAAGATGCATATCTCAAGTTCATGCAAATGACTAACATATCAGATATTGGGACTTGGGGTATGCAATCTTGAGCTGCAATATTGTTGGAAATATGTTGGCCAACCCCAGATTGTCTAACCTTATTTAATGCCATATCTCTTGCAGAATCCAAACCATGATCCTCAACCAAATATTGATGTTTCTGCAAACTAGGTTTGTCACATGAGTATGTCTGAGGATAGTAATGGGGAAAACAAGGATTAAAAATGTTTTTCCTAAATCTGTATGCCTATACTTGTGAAATCCGTGATCTACTAATAGCTAGATAAAATCTACAAGCAAATTGAGAGATACACCTATATCATTATTCTCCTGGGTTACACTGTTTCGACTTCCTGAACCAAGATTGGATCTACTTAAATTTGATCGACTTCTACTTTTGTTATAATATATATGAATACTTCTATCATAAAACTGAGTGTTTGCAAGAGGTTGCATAGATTTCAGGGAGCCCATCTATTAAAATAACAGTAGAATGGGTACGCAGTAAAGAGATAATTTTGATAATGAAGATCAAGAACTGAGATGGAATTAGGCAACAAAACCTTAGAGAGATACATTCATCTTCTCTCTTCATCTAGTAGCAGGGCCAAAGCAACATCGAGGTCTTCCTCTCAGAGTGATAAATTCAGCATTCAGTGTTTTCTTATGGAACTCACAAATTTATGTAAATGATGAATTGGGCTGCAAGCAAAGTATTCATGTCTAGAAACTTGTTTAGAAACGTCAGAATTGGGCTAATCTTCAGACTGACCAAAATGTCAAGTTCAGGTAACCATTATTGTTATAGAAGTTGTAGACTAAGAACAGGAATGACATGGGGAAAAGTAAGAATATGAAAAGAAACAAGAAGACCCCTCATGTCTACCTATGCAAGGTCTCAAACACCATGCCCATCTTTGTAAGTATTTCTTTGACTTTAAATTCGTGTTGTAGCTAAGGAAGTTTAATCTATGCTTGTGCTTTCAATAGTCCTAGAAAATAAAGGGAGAAGTAGGCTTCCACCTTTAAAATAATTATTTTTAAAGAAACAATTCCCTCTTGTTGTGCATCTACGAACTTTGCTAAAAATGGATAAGGACTAACAAAAAAATATTACAATGTACACAGTTTACTATGCCTTTTTATTTCTTTATTTATAAAATTATGCTGCCATTTATACTTGTGGGAATTCTATTTAAAGTATTTCACAATGATGGGAAACAATTAATCTCACGTTTACAATCCTTCTTATGATCAGTACCAAATTAGATTTTGTACAAAATACAACTACCTACACTTTAAGTAGTGGTTCTGATCTCAAATGACCAAATAACTACTTTGTAGATGTCCAAAATTGAATAGTGATTACTAATAACTGAGTTATTAAATTGTAACAGTCAATCTTTTAAATTTTAGGATTCTTTATGTGAATACTGTAATGCAAAACCAATTATTTTTGGTCTTAACCAGTTTAGGATTAGTGGCTGCCAATTATGGTAACCGATGTAGCAACAGATCCAATTTGTAACATTGTTGGGGGAGTGGCAGAGCTAATATCTGGGCATCCCTTTGACACAATTGAGATGAAGCTCCAGAGTCAGCCATTGCCTCTTCCTGGCCAGCATCCTCGCTATGTCGGTGCAATGGATGTTGTCAAGACATTTGCTTATTAATACTTAATGTTGATTTTGATATTCAAGATCGTTTATTGATCACAGTCACATTTTGAGACGCTGAAATCTCTTAAAGAACAAATACATCTTTGAACATTTTCCTTAGCAACTGAACGAACTACTTGTAGGCTACAATGTCAGTCATATATATGCATATGCTTTAGTCAGATAACCCAGTGAGCTTGCTTGCATACTCATATATATTTTGTTTAAGCTGAAGTCACCATAAGCATGTTGATGCATCAACTTGTGGCATCTTATTAGCTAATGAACTATTTATGTCAAGGCTACAAGGGTGCTATAAAATCACCCTTATCTATTTTTGTATAAGTGTCTCTGCCATCCTTTTTTTGATTGAACCTTGTGCAAGGTATGAGTTGATGTTAGTGACTAAACTGGTTTTTGGTTGCAAAAATTCTATATTATTCATTATAAAAATGTAAGTATTAGGCTATTTTTGGGTATATTAGTCTGGAAATGAGGGGTTACCTTTACTCAATGAAGGTTCAGATGTTTCACTTCTAGCTTCCTCCTCAAGAGGCATGCATTTATGGATGGATATACATGAGTAATTTGCCAACATGAAATTCTGGACACTAAGCTTAAATAGATTTGAGATTCTTTCTAGGAATTATCCGGCGCCAACATTTCTTTACTTCATCATTTTTTTCTTAATTTGTTGTTCTCGCAGTAGCTGGTTGCAGTGGCTAATTTGTTCCTCTTATCAATTTTCTTGTTTGATTAAACAATTGTTTTATCCAATTGGCCAGTAGTGTACGTCACTCACACCTGGTCATTCAAGTGTTTTTTCCATGCAAACTGAACAACGATTTAATTTATTTGAGAAGGAATAGAATAGCTTTTAAATAGCCTGAGCACAACCATTCAATAGATTTTGAAAAATATGGTAATGTTACTGGGAAATATAATTAGTGTACCAACACTTTGAAAAGCAATCTAGGATGGAATTGCAAAAATGTCCGTTGTAGCTACATACATATCTACAAATATTACCCTCAGACCATTTTTACAATTTAAAAAATCTAGCAGCCTCTCCTTGCACCTTTTGGGGCAATTGCTAGTTAAAATTAGGTTGGCCTTAGTCAATGTTTATAACATGTGTTTATGTACGTTTATTATAATAATACATTTGATAGCATTTGTGACATGGGCCTCTAATTTAAGGATACTTAAAATAAGCAAGAATATCTACAAAGTAGCCCTTGTTCAAATACAATAGTTAGTTCATACATTTCAAAATTCAATAATTGAGCTAAGTTGCAAGGAAACGCTAGCTATGTGGCCTTGTTTATGAACATAATGGAAATTAAGAGAAAAAGGAGGTGAAAGCTCACAGGTTTCATGTGAGGAGAAAATTGAAGGAAAATAATGGAAAATGAAGAAAATAGAGGCCTCATTCATAAAAAGGCTTTTGAGGATCAGTGGACAAGAATTGGTTAGTTCAGTGTTGGAGCTCTCTTCTATTATCTCTCTCTCATACTCTTGGATACTTAGAGTTTTCTTGGAGCACTCTTGGAGGGTGTGGCATACTTGGATTCTTGGAGAAAGAAGGCAAAGAAAGAGTAGGAAAGCGCAAGAAGGCATCAGGATCAACCACTACATCGCATTTTCTTGGAGGTACCGAGTTGCATGTATGTTTCCTTCACTAGTTTTGGCATGCATGGCACATGCATGTGGATTCTTAGCTGTGATCAATTATTGGCATGGAGGATTGCCTAGATTGACAGTGGATTGCCTAGACTTTCCATTTCTTGGATATCCATGGTGATTGTGGGTTTACTTTCATTGTTTGTTTTTGGTTGGTTCTCTTGTCTCCTTAGCTTGGGTTGAGTTATTAGTCCTGGAGCCTTGGTTGGACAAACGCTCTAGAGCCCGGTAGAAGTTGTGGGTTGAGTTAGTAGTCCTGGAGCCTTGGTTAGAACAAACGCTCTGGAGCCCTGGAAGGATTGGATAGAGACAAATCTGATGATGGTTTTTTTATGTCCGACCGTGAGGTGGAATCATTGTTTGATGGGTAGAGAAGGATGGCCTCTGGAAGCCCCGAATGGTTTTTTATTGATGTGTTTTATGAAATCCCACATTCATGATTGAAATATGGCATGGGGGTGAATGGTTGAAGAGAGATTTGTCTCTGCCATTCTACGGTTGGGTGGAACGTGGAAGTCCC
This sequence comes from Pinus tabuliformis, assembly GCA_031772625.1. NCBI lineage: Eukaryota > Viridiplantae > Streptophyta > Pinopsida > Pinales > Pinaceae > Pinus > Pinus tabuliformis. The sequence goes on along the minus strand of CM062804.1, from coordinate 383,189,889 downwards.
ATCCCGGGTTTGGATTTTGCATCATTAATGAAAGGGTATTTCTCCTTGTATTCCTATGAGAATTATGATGGATTATATGTGGTTTATATGGTTGTGGTTTCATTGGTATTTTTTCCCCTATTATGTTGGTTATTTACATGTTTTATGACAACAACCATGAGTGGATCTCATCATGTTCTTACTTGTTATTGAATGATCAATGTATCTATGACCTAATGGGTGAAATGGAAGCTAATGTGATAAGGAGACAATGCTTCATAGCGAATCTCAGATAAGTATGAGACCCCTATGTTGAGATATGTTATTTACACTTGTAGGTTGCATATTTACTAAGTGTTTGACAAAATTCTTGTCATGGTTAGTAGGGGTCCAATCAAGGTCTTGAACAAGTATTTTCTTTAATACTGTCATTTCCATGTTATTTTACTGAATTGAAGAGATGGTCCAATTCTAGGCAGTGACTTGGGCTCTGGGCCTGAAAAAGTGGCTCAAATCTCGGAGTCGCTCACATAGCACTGACAGTTTTGGTCTCTGGTCACTGGAAGAAAAGCATATGAGAGTGACTTTGGGTTTCTAGTTGCACTCATGCCTATAGCATGGCAGTGATTGAGCCTTAAATTTCCAAAAGCTCAGTGGGACCCCAAGGCAAGTTGTCCAAAGTATTGTATTAGTTCCTGAGGGTTCTGTAGTTGATAACTAATGTTTGTATGGTGTGTTTACGTCAGTTCCACTTCCTTAACGTGACTTAGGAGGTCTAATCATATCATAGTGGCCTTTCGTCACATGCTTACCCTAGCTGGATGGTTGCTTGGGTAGATGTGGGAGGAGGGTGTTACAGAGTGGTATCAGAGCATGGTTGCGCTCTCCTTAGGCTGTGTGTTGATCATGATTTCATGTTGGTTGCATATGTGTTCCTTATGCATGTAGTCCATGTGCATGTTGCACTTGCATGGTGCTCATCATGGTTGTAGTGATGTCGCCATGTGAAGGTTGAAGGTGCTGTCGTGGAGTATGTATTCATGTGTGTATGGTTGGTTATGCATTGTTATGAATGTTAGTGTTCACATCTTATCAAATGCACGTGAAGTGGTTTTTGTTGTCATGCATGAGGTCATGGTTTGTGTAGTTGATATGGGCATGCATTAATGACTGGACTCGAGCTAGAATGGTGTGTATATGGTTTTTCACTCGTGTTATATGTCTATATGTAGTTGTTATGCATGTATAGTTTTGGTTATAGTTATGCATGAATAGTAGGTCAAAAATCCCTTATGAAGTCATTGTATGAAAATTTAGGCCATCATTGTGCTATTGGTTGTTATGATGCTAATGTGTTAGCTAAAATAGAATAGGAGATGCATATCATTAAAGTGAAGTTACAAAATTGGACCTCGAGGCAAGAGCATATCGTCATACAGGTATTGTATGTTTGGCATGCAGGTATGTAAGTTAAGGGTTGTCATATTCATTAGGTTTATATACATTAGGTTATGTATGTGTTTTTGATGTTATGGTTACACACATGATAGATGATAGTTGATTAGTATAGTCACATGCACATGTGTCATGAATGATAGTAACTTTTGGTTTATGCATTGCTATTTTTTCTTTATGTTGATAACTTGATGATCATATTATATGTTGTTGATGAGTATGCTATAGGTTAACTTGTTATTGTTATATGATAGTTATCTTGATGATTAGGTTATATGTTGTTGATGAGCATGTTATATGTTAATTGCTTATTGTTATATGCTAGTTAACAAGATGATTAATGTTATAACATTAATATCTTGATGTTATATGTATCATGCTAAATTGGATTGGACTATGTAGATGGTTATGGTTACGATATTCAGGTATGTGCTGACATATTTGTGATGAATTTGCACATGGTTGTTCTACATGAACGATAAATGCTTATGAGTTTATGATGAGAACATGATTAGTCAGTTAGTGTTATGGATATCTTTATCTTATTTATGTTTGAGTTGGCATGTTGTAAAGTTATATCTTTCTAACTAGATTGATTGTGCAAACAAGATAGCATCCCTTGAGGTACACTAAGGTATGAATTTTGTTATGTAGTATATTTGGTGCTTTATTCTTGATTATGTTGTCTATTTGATGTTGAGTGTTTGGTGTATATCATGTCATCTATTTGATTTATTTAACATGGCATGTTTGCAAGTTGGTTGAATGTTTGATGAGTTGCATAATACGAGTATGTGTTCCAATGATCTTGTTTTGAGATGATTGTACTAACACATATGTGTTGAGACAGTTGATATGTACTTGAGTATAGTAGGTGAAAATTATAGCATTATGTCTGATGATTATGAGTTGAATATGGATTATGACATGATTATTTGTAAAGGTTGATTTCAAATTGATAGATATGATTGCGTTGATATTTGGAATGCGTGATTGATATGGGTAAATGAACATGATTGGTATTAGTATGAAAAGGTAATAGTTGATATGTTTATATAACTAATAGTTGGGTGATGTGACAATGCATAGTAAGAACCAATTGCAACAAAGTAAAAAGGTAAAAGAAATGAATTGGGCAAGATTTCCTTTGGCTATGTTTGGAAACCCCAATTCCAAACGAATGGGTGCCTTACATACAACAAGTCTTCTTAACCTTGATTTTGTCTGACATTATGTGGATATGTGCGCATCAAGTGCAAAACTGCAAATCAAGTGCAACAAAATCACAATAGACCAAAAGCTTAAGACTAACAAAAAACATCATGACTCAATCCCCATGGTTCCTAGTGATTCCAAAGGAAAGCTCAATTCGAGCCTTCTTCAAGATTTTATGGCAATCTTTTTTCCATGCAATCCCTTGCATCATACCACCATAAACACATAACTGTCAGTGCATAAATAAACATAACAATACACCAGATACCTTATATTGTTGTGCCAAGCACGTTGCCTTGTAGATGGACACGTCCTTGCCATCTCTCAAGGGACTCCAGTCCCCTTGACAAATCCACCTGTAACTAGATACTAACTAATATATCTATCAAATAGATGTCCATGAATATAACGCATATCCACATAATTTCAGAAAAATCAAGGTTAAGAAGACTTCTTGTGTGCAAATGACTCATTCATTTGGAATTAGGGTTTCCAAACATAGCTAAGGGAGTTCTTTCACAATTCCTTTCTTCTACCATTTTACTTTGTTACAATTACGTCTTATTATGTGATATCACATCACCCAACTATTAGTTATATAAATACATCAACTACTACCTTGTCATGCTAATACCACACATGTTTCCTACAACTTTTTACACATGTCGACCACATGTTCCAAATATCAAGACAATCATACCTATCAATTTGAAATAAAATTTTACAAACAATCATGTCATAACCCATAATATTCAACTCATAGTCATTAGACATAATGCTATAATTTTCAACTACATTCAAGTACATATCAACTATCTCAACACATATGTGTTAGTACAATCATCTTAACACAAGATCATTTGAACACATACTCATATTATGCAATAAATCAAACATTCAACAAACTTGCAAACATACCATGTTAACTAAATTAACTAGATAACATAATAAAACAATCAAGCACCACATATATGACATAAGCAAACTCATATCTTAATGTATCTCAGGGGATGTTATCTTGTCTACATAATCAATCTAGGTTAGCACGATACGATTTCACAACATATCAACTCAAACATAAATCATGATATCCATAACAATAAATAATTAACATGTTCACACCATAAGCTCATAAACATTGGTCGTTCATACATATCAATCACATATGCAAAGTCAATCTAGATTAGTACAACACCGTATCACGAATATGTCGGCTCATACCTGAATGTCGTAACCATAACCATTTGCATAGGCCAATCCAATTTAACATGATACATATAACATCAAGATCTTAAATGCAATAACCCTAATCATCAAGCTAACTATCATATAACAACAACAAGTTAATTTGTAACATACTCATTAACAACATATAACATAATCATCAAGTTATCTAACATAAAACAACAATAGTAATGCATACAACCACATGTTACCATAATTTATGACTATCTAACACATGTGCATATGACTATACTAATCAACTAGCATTTATCATGTATGTAACCATAACATCAAAAGATATGTACATAAACCTAATGTATATAACCCTATGCATATAACAATCCTTAACTTACATAAATGCCCAACATACCCACCTATATGACGACGTTCTCTTGCCTCGAGGTCCAATACTGCAACTTTACTTTGATGTTTTTCATCTCTTGTTCTATCTCATCCAACACATTAGCATCCTAAGAACCAATAGCATCATGATGACCTAAATTGCATACCATGACTTCATAAGGCATGTTTTACCTACTATTCATGCATAACTATAACCAAGGCCATACATGCATAACAACTGCATATATACCTATAACATATGAGTACCAAACCATATCCACATCATTCTAGTTAGAGTCTAGTCATCAACGGATGACCATATCAACTACACAAACCATGACATCATGCATGACAACAACCATTACTCCATTGTACAAATTTACACATGCAACCATCAACATGCATAAGCAATGCCTAATCAACTACACATACCCATAAATGCATGTAGTCGAGCATAAGCAATCAATACTTGTAACCAAACCTACAAGACTGATACATGTAATCAAACATACAAGAATGCAAAATAACATACAAGGATATAATTAAGCATCATATAACAACATGTAAGCAACATAGAACGATATGTAACCAATCATATACTCATGACGATGCATTTCACCAAAATCAACATCAAGTTCCTCATGACAACCTCAAGTTTCACATGACGATATCACTGCAACCCTGATCGTCATTAGGCAAATTCAACAAACACATGGAATGCAAGTGTAAGGGACACAGATGCAACTGACATGCATGCATGACCAACATACACTTCCCATCAAGTCCAAGGGGTAAAATGTGCTCTGATACCACTCTGTAGCACACTCCTCACACATCTACCCAAGTAACCAACCAACCAGGGTAAACATGCAATGAGAGGCTACTATGACTTGATTCGACCTCCGATGTGACCTTAAGGAAGTGGAATTGATGGAACACATCAACCAACATATCCACATCAATAATAAAAACCTTAGGAGACATGCCAGCCAATCAGACATCCTATCCCTGGGTCCCACTGATGTTATGGACATCTTAAGCCTGAGTCGCTCTCATGTTATAGGCATGAAACCGTCTAGAAAGCCAAATTTCCTCTCACAAGCTTTCTTGCTAGTGTTCAGAGACCCAATTTTCCAGTGTTATGCCAACGACCCTGAGATTTGAGCCACTTTTTTAGGCCTAGAGCCTAGCTCACTGCCTAGAATGGAATGATAAATTAGGAGCAGTAAAATAACATGGAAACAATGATGCAAGAGCAATAAGTTAATCAAGACCATAATCAGATCCCTACCAGCCATGACAGACATTTCTTCAAACATGTCGCAAGCATGTAATCTATAGGTGTAACCAATAGAATTAAACATAGGGAACTTGTACTTATTTGAGAATCGCTAAGAACCATTGTTCCCTCATGCCATTTATTTCATTACCATCTATTAGGCTATATATACATTATCCATTCATTTACAAGCAAAAACATGTTGCGAGCCATACATAGTTGTTGTCATAAAACACACATATAACCAACATAATAACAAATGAAATACTCATGAAAGTACAACCATATAAACCACATATAATCCATTAAAATGCTCATAGAAATACAAGGATAAATAACCTTTAATTAATGATACAAAAACCAAACCCAGGATGGGACTTCCACATTCCGCTGAGCCAAATCTCTCTTCTGCCATTCACCCCCCTACCATATTTCAAGCATGAATGTGGGACTCAAACCAAAAGAACCATCTAGGGCATATCGAGGCCAAACCACCTCACCCTCATCAATAGAAACCAGGCTTGACCATAATCCATCCTGGATCACTAGGCCAACACAACGAACACATCATAACAGGCTTTACCGTGATCTCCACTTGATCACTAGGCCAAACAAGCATGGATGCCACCATATTTCTCCACCTACACCATGAGGAAATTTCCTGCCTTCTAGTCTCTCAAGCTTTACTGCAGTCAAAACCTGGATCAGTAGGCCCTAAAGCGAGACCCACTCTCTAGGCTTTACTACATATCCCAAACCCGGGATTACTAGGCCTAACAGAGAGAAAACCACCTCTTGGCTTTACCATATATCCTGCCATTCACCGACAAGGATTCCTAGGCCCATCGAGGTAACACAATAGCTTTACCACAACCCGCAGTCTGGCTCAAGGGTCACTAGGCTAGTGGCTTTACCATGATCCACAGTTTGATTCAGGGACCACTAGGCCATGTGCTCTATCATTTGGAGATCCACACCACTCAGCTTTGAATCCATCCAACAATCCAACTCAACCAAAACATGAGAACCCCATCACACCATGGTTATCTAAAAATGGCAAGGCTAGGCTTAAAACACTGTTACACCTGGCAAAACCCATGCCACAATAACAAAAGAACCACATGTAATACCATGCATGCCAAATCTAGAAAGGAAAATACACATGCAAATCGATACCTACAATGAATCCTGATGTAGCTACTTGATCCTACATTTCCTTGCTTTATCTTTGCTTCCTCTTGCCTTCTTTTGCCTTTCTTGATCTAATGCCAAAATGCTCCAAGAAAACTCTAAGTGTCCAAGAGTGAGTGAGAGAAAGAGAATAATGAGAGAGCTCCAAAACTGAACTAATCAATCTTGCCAACTGATCCTCATAAGCCTTTTTATCAATGAGGCCTCTATTTTCTTCATTTTCCACTATTTTCCTTCAATTTCTTCCTCACATGCAACTTGTGACCTTTCACCTCCTTTTTCTCCTAATTTCCTTTATTTTCATAAATAAATGTGTCGAAAATGCCATTTTGCCTTTCCAAATCCTTAGCCATTGCCTTTTCCAATTTCCTTAGCCATAAACAACCAAATGAACACCCACACTAGGATGTCTTGCTGATGCAAGAGCATTCAACCCAAGGAAAATCATTGTAAATAGTAGACATAGGGGGTCATGGATTTTAGGAAATAGTTTTCCTAAGTCTCAAGTCAATGTAAAAATGTAGGCTTTTAAGTGTGATTAGATAATGGGAGAATATGTAAATGCTCTCAAAATAAATAAATGAGAACATGAGTGGTAGAAGTCAAATCCAACTCTCTAGGAGCAAGAGAGAGCTTTTAGGAATTAATTAGAGTAGATATGGACCATTGAGCTGATAAGGAGACTTTTCTGCTTTAAAACAGAGGGAAAATATGGAATGGATAAAGTCTGCCACATATGTATGCATGCAGAGAGCTTTAAGGATTTTCTTAGAGGGGTGACCGGATCCTCCAATGATCCAATCCAATGCGTTCTTATAAATAAGTGAACCTGCACGTTCAATAAGGGGACGTCATGAATAGTAGAAATCAGGCCTGTGTGTGTGTGAGACCGAGGTGTCTTGGGTGTATCTGTGCCTTTATATTAATGTATGCATAGTTTTCCTGGCTATGTCAGAACGTATGAAATGCGTGTTCTATAATTGTTTATGATGTGAAATTGTAGGTTTGCAATAATTGTAATCAATCACAGTCGAGGCGAAGCACAGAAAGAGAGGAGAACGATTCAAAAGAATCGAAATGGACCATCGAGTCTAATTGAAGCAGTAAAGCGAAGCTCTGGAGAAGCAGCGAAACAGAGAGTTATAATGGACCTTTGAATCCATTCAAGGGAGAAAATAAAGTCCCAAAGGACAGTGATTGAAGTAGTCTGCAGAGCTAAGCTCAATTGAGAATGAATTGAGCAGCAGAAGAATGGAAAGCCGGAACCTCGTGAAAACCCAGAAACCACAAGAACCATTGGAAATGGTAGAGAATTTCTAAGTAAAAGGAATTGTAGCGAAGTGAAGTATGGATGCTCAAAAACTGTTGGATCAATTATATCAATGGCTAAGAATCAATCGCATCGGCATGAATCCATTTTAAGTTAGCGGAATAAGAGCGAATAGCGATTAATCGTGGACCGTTGGATCGTGGCCAGATCAACGGTCATGATTTAATTGCATATCGGCGATTGGAGGTGCCAAGGGTCCGCAGCTTATGAATGTGGCGATATCACCGATAGTGATATATCAGTGATCAGCGTTGGGGCTTATCGGCAATCTGCATCGGGGCTTATCAGTGACCAGAAGTGGATGGTAACGGCAGACTCGATATTAATATGGACACAATTATATGTGGCTTGAAATCCGGTATTGCAAAGGATCTCATGAAGAAAGAAGAGAAGAAGGTGACTATTGATAGTCATAGCAGAGGTTCAGAGAGAAGCCATAGCAGAGGATATAAGAAAGAGGATGCCAAAGCAAATGGCAAGAGGATGAGTCAAGAAGAAATTGACAAGGAAGTTGCTGAATTAAAAGAAAAACTCAATGCATTAAGGAGAATGCTTGAGGAAAGCCAAAGACTAGGTTGGGTCTTGAGGAAGAAGCTAGTGGAATGGCATGAGATGCAGAGAAGGCTACAACAAAAGAAAGTGAAGTGGTTGAAGGAAAAACTCAAAGAAGTTGAGTTAGAAATGGAAGAATCCATTTTTGAACCAGAACAAGGAGAATTTTTGGGAGAAAGTGAAGATAAAGACTTGAAGGCTGAAACTTCAAGTGAGACCAAAAGGTCTGATGATTTTAAATCTGACAATTTGTGTATGTTTGCAGGTGAAGGACACTTGGATGATATTGTCATGAAGAAGGAAAAAGACCAACACAATCAAAATTCTGTTCTGGAAGAAGATGAGGTAGATAGATCTCATATACATCTGGAGAAAGATGTCAAGCAACCAAGTGAAGGGCTTAAGGAGATTGAAGAAGAGACTATAAAAGAATTTTTGAATCATATAAATGATTGAGAACAACAAGGAGATATGATGGCTGAACCATCAAGTGAGACCATAGGGTCTTATATTTTTAAAATTGATAGTTTGTGTATGATGGCAGATATTGCAAGAGAAAAACAACCATTTGAAGATATCTTCAGCGGAGATAAACAACAAGGGACTGAAGGCAAACTTGAGGAAGAGACTATGTTAGCTGAAAACATAGTGAAGGATCATCAATTCACTATGATGATAGGCACAATGGAGATAGCCATGGAAACTGTTGAGACAGACAGTAGGGAAGAAGGATATCCACTGAAAGATGTTAAGAAGGAGGAACCCTATGCAAAGGATTTAACCTTGGGGAAAGGAACACTAAAAAAGGAGTGTTTTGAAGAGGATGGACAATCTTTTGAAGATGTCGAAATTCTGGAGGAGTACTCTAGGAGAATAGAGTACGATGGATAAGACCTCTTAAGTGAGGGAAGTAGTGATTTGCTATAGTAGAAAGACCTTGAGATTACAAGGGTCGAAGGGAGACAATATTTTAATATTGTAACACAACATGTAAAGGATGAAGCTGGAAGAAGAGAGCATTGTGATGAAGTGCTTGCTAAGTGTGAAGAGGAGGTTAAACTGCTGGAGAAATTGACGGTAGAACAAAAGCTGCAGTTACAATTTCTGAAGAAGAAGATGTGTCTCAAATAGCTATGGAGACAGGAAGATGCAATAATTTGTTTGTAGGTTCATTAAAAAACATGAATGAGTATGAGTATGTGATCAGAGAGATTGAGCAGAGGTTTCTTGAAGATGATAAATAGGCGGTAGGAATCAAACAATTCAAAGTGAAGATAACCAACAACAGGTTAAAGGAGGAGAAGTTCACTACTATGAATGCAAGCAGGAAGACATCATTAGAACAGATGGTGTGAAAAAGAGACTAAATAATAGTCTCATGAATTCTGCTGAGAATTCGAATCAACATACTGATGTGGTGACAGAGGAAAAGGAAGAAACTAAGCAACAAACTGAATTGTTTCCAAAGGGAAATAAGGCACAATAGCCTTATGTTTTTTATTTTAACAAGTGTTTTAAGTGTGTAGGTTTCGTTGCAAATGCTGGAGGAGATTTGGCACAAGTGAACAACCAAATAAAGATGGAAGAAGGAGATTCTGTGGAAGAATTCAATCCATGGAATGGAGAAATTAATTTGCTGGAAAGAATGTTGAACAGTCATGATTTAATCATGAAAGAGGGTAAGGATGATAGGGAGGTAGCAAGTAAACCAAAGAATGAAGCAAGTAAACCAAAAGTTGGAGCAAGCAAAGAAAAATTTAGCATAGAAGACATCAACAGTAACCTGAAACAAAGAGAAAGAGACATAAATACAAAGCAGAAAATGGACCAGTTCAAAGATACGCCAGACATAGAAATTGAAGAAATTTGAGAGTTGATGATGAAGCAGACCAAATGGAGAAAAATGGTAACAACAGCAAGCAAAATCAATCAGAAGTTGAACCTGATTGATAGGAAGAAGAAGAACATGGAGCAAAAGACAACAGACATACAACAACAACAAAGGAACAAAGCATCTGGACAGTTACAGAACAAAGTATGGGATCCAGGAAGACCAATACCAGAAGACACATGATCAAGAGATCATGAATATTTTCTACTTTGGGAGTCTAATGCAGGAGCATTCAGCCCAAGGAAAATCGTTGTAAATAGTAGACATAGGGGGTCATGCATTTTAGGAAGTAGTTTTCCTAAGTCTCAAGTCAATGTAAAAATGTAGGCTTTTAAGTGTGATTAGATAATGGGAGAATATGTAAATGCTCTCAAAATAAATAAATGAGAACATGAGTGGTAGAAGTCAAATCCAACTCTCTAGGAGCAAGAGAGAGCTTTTAGGAATTAATTAGAGTAGATATGGACCATTGAGTTGATAAGGAGACTTTTCTGCTTTAAAACAAAGGGAAAAGATGGAGTGGATAAAGTCTGCCACATATGTATGCATGCAGAGAGCTTTAGGGCTTTTCTTAGAGGGGTGATCGTATCCTCCAATGATCCAATCCAATGCATTCTTATAAATAAGTGAGCCCGCACGTTCATTAAGGAGAGGCCACGAATAGTAGAAATCAGTCCCGTGTGTGTGTGTGAGATCGAGGTGTCTTGGGTGTATCTGTGCCTTTATATTAATGTATGCAAAGTTTTCCTGACTATGTCAGAACGTATGAAATGCATGCTATATAATTGTTTATGATGTGAAACTGTAGGTTTGCAATAATTGTGAGAAATAACAGTCGAGGTGAAGCATAGAGAGAGAGGAGAATGATTCAGAAGAATCGAAATGGACCATCGAGTCTAATTGAAGTAACAGAGCGAAGCTCTAGAGAAGCAGTGAAACAAAGAGTTATAATGGACCTTTGAATCCATTCAAGGGAGCGATTAAAGTCCCAAAGGACAGTGATTGAAGTATTCCGTAGAGCTAAGCTCAATAAAGAATGAATTGAGCAGCAGAAGAATAGAAAGTTGGAACCTCGTGAAAACCCAGAAACCACAAGAACCATTGGAAATGGCGGAGAATTTCAAAGTAAAAGGAATTGTAGAGAAGTGAAGTATGGACACTCAGCAACCGTTGGATAAATTAGATCAACGATTGAGAATCAATCGCATCGGCAGGAATCCCTTTTAAGTTAGCGGAATAAGAGTGAGTAGCAATTAATCGTGGACTGTTGGATCGTGGCCAGATCAATGGTCACGATTTAATCGCATATCGGCGATCAGAGGTGCTAAGGGTCAATTGTTTATGAATGTTTCGATATCACTGATAACAATATATCGGCGATCGGCGTCAAGGCTTATCGGCGTTCGGCGTCGGGGCTTATCAGCGATCGGAAGTGGATGGTAAGGGCGGACCCGATATTAATATAGACGCAATTGTATATGGCTTGAAATCTGGTATTGCGTTAATCACATATCGGAGCAGAGGAGGCATGTTTTAACAATACCCGTGACAAAGTGAGGAGCGAATGCTGGTAGCGATCAAGGTAGCCTCGAAAGAAGTGCAAAGGTTGTATTAAGGCAAAAAGGGTTGTTAGAATAGTTTCCCTTGTAAATGTATGTTTCCTTTGTAAATGAGTTAAGAAGGGAAAAAGCGCCAGTAGTGCAATTAGTGAGATATAACATATATTAACCAAGATTTAGAGGGGGAAGGTTATATATGCATGGATAAAAGGATTTAAAAGGTTCTGAAGGTTTTTAATTTTGATAGGAGGTTTCAGGCGTGATGGTTGAAGTTCCGTTACAAAGGTTTAAGGCAGGGTGATTGAAGTTTCGTTACAAAGGAACTGTATAAGAGGGCCACTTAACCATTTATGGTCTGAAGATCTAACTCCATTGTAGAGTTAAATGACCTGGGAAAGTTGTGTATGCATTACTGATAAATGCATACTGTGGGTATGTGCGAGTGGTTTACCCTGCACCACTTGCCCACCATTTAGCTTGGATACGTGTCCCATCAATAGTGGTCATATATATTTTTACATGGAATTTTTACCAGGGCTGTTACAAGCGTAATGAAAGCAATGTGCTTTGCGGCATGCTAGGACAAGCATGGATAAGACAATAGAAGCAGGGTGTTGTGTACATGTAGCATATGTAGTATTGTGTACATATGGTGTTGTGTGTCTATTGTATATATGGTGTTGTGTGTATATTTCATATGCAGTGTTGGGTATAGATGGTACTATGTACATGTTGGATATGTGATGTTGTGTACATATCCTACTATGCACATGTTGGATATGTGATATTGTGTGCATATGTTGTTGTGCACATGTTGGATATGCAATGTTGTGTACATATGGTGCTATGTACATGTTGTATATGCAGTCCTATGTACACATGGTGTTGCATGCATGTTATACATGTGGTGCTATGTATATATGGTGTTGTGTGCATGATTGTACATGTGGTGCTTTGTGCATGTGGTGTTGTGTACATATTGTACACATGGTGCTATTTGCAGGTGGTGTTGAGTACATGTCGTGCATGTGGTATTGTGTACATGTGGTGTCGTGTACATGTCGTGCATGTGTTGTTGTGTACATGTGGTATTGTGTACACACTGTATATGTGGTGTGGTGTACACACTGTACATGTGGTGCAGTGTACATGTGGCATTGTGTACATGTTGTGTAGGGGTTGTCGTGTACATGTGATATTGTGTACATGTTGTGCCAGAAGTGTCATGTACATGTGATGTTGTGTACACATTGTGCAGGTGGTGCTAGGTACAATTGGTACTATGTACATGTTGTACATGTGGTATTAGTGTATATGTGTTATTGTGTGCATGTCATACATGATGTGTTGTTTACATGCATTACTACATATGTGTATCGTGTAGTCATTATATCATGACGTGTATTTGTTGTGTTGTACTCTGTGTACATATATGTATTGTGTTGTACACCAGGTGTGAGTGTATGTATTGTGTTGTGTGTGAGTGTAAGTATTTTGATGTATACTGTGTGTATGTGTACGTGATTGAAGAGGAGAGAATGCACTAGGTGCTTTCTAGGTGTGGCAACCAATATGGTGTGTGTACAAAAGGACAAAGGACAAAGGTAGAAGAAAAGGACCAATTAAAGGATAAGTATGAATGTTTCATTTCATTTTTATTATGTATGTAATCTATGATTTTGATTTATGATGGTTACATGTGATCTATGATTCTGGCTTATGATAATTGCATGTGATTCATGATTTTGATGGTTATATTTTTAGCTAACCGGAGGTGATATGTTTACACATGATGATTTGGTAAAGAGATACTTTGGCTTATTGTGACAAGAAGTGAACATAAGTGAAAGTGTACCTTATTGACGGGCCACCAATGAGGTATGATTTGGATTTATTCCAATTCGTTTTGAATCTAATGGGAATTATTTGCTTGGTATAAGAAAACATGGAAATGCCTGGATTTGGTGGTTGAAACCAACTGCACGAATTAGAAAAAAAAACGAAAGGAATTAGAATAGACAATAGTATGCTGGTAAATCACTTAAGGAGAAGGGCCATTATGGGACACTGGTACCCAATAGTGTCCACTGATTGCCATGAGCATGCTATAACCAGTATGATGGTTTTGAGGCAGGGATATGCCTTGGTTTTTGGATCTGCTGATGCGAGGAAACCTTGCCAAGGGAGGGGTTTCCCGAGGGACTGTGTAGCAGAGAAGGGGATACCTGCAGATTCACTTGGAAGGTGTGTGATTGTATGAAAGCGTGTGACTAGATTGCCCGAGGGAATGTGTAGTAGAGAAGGGAAGGGTGAGGAATGAAATTGTTTTGGTCATTAGCATTGCTAGACGGAATCATAAGAATATTGGGAGTGCGCCCTGAAACAATGAGCTGGTAACTGTTCACTGAAAGGATAGTAGCACGGGATTGTAGCATTGGACATTGGATGCAGATTTTAATTTTGCAGTGGATTCTGGACTTCCAGGGAAGGAGGTGAATCTTGGTACTACTTTTGAGGGTGGAGGTGTGAGCCTCTGGATTCCGTTGTTGTGGATGCAGACATCGTATCCTTTTATTTTCTGGTTGAAGCAAATGTGTATAAGAGTATATGTGGTTGTTATTGTAAAGAATGTAATGAGTTCTTTTATAAAGCTCTAGTAAACGGTATTATTGTCATGTTTTCAGCAAGGTGTCATTATAAATATTGCAACAAGCTATGTCATAAAGCTCCATGGGTAGTATGCTTTGGTTTTCAACAGTGTTGCTGGTTGTAGGTGTAATTGAACATCGAGGACAGTGTTCCCCTGGGGGGGGTTCTGTAATAGCCATGGTTAAACATTCATGTAAAATAATATAAGACCAAGGTCATGAGACATATATTCCAAGCTGAATGGTGGGAAAAAAATCCTAGTGGGTGTTCATTTGGATTATGGTGGCTAAGAAAATTGGCAAAGGCAAAGGCTTTGGAAAGGCATGAGGCATTAATTGACATTTTATTTATGAAATTAATGGAAATTAGAAGAAAAGGAAGTTGAAAGGTCACATGTTGCATGTGAGGAGGAAAATGAAGGAAAATAATGGAAAATGAAGAAAATAGAGGCCTCAATGATAAAAATGCTTCTAAGGATCAGTTTAAGGGCTTTTGTTAGTTTTAGCTTAGACATCTCTTTCTATTCTCTCTCTTTCATACTCTTGGACACTTAGAGTTTTATTGGAGCACTCCTGTAGGAGTGTGGCATACTTGGGATTTGGAGCAAGAAGGAAAAAGAAGAATAGGAAAACACAAGAGGACATTGAGATCAACAACTACAACTATTTTTGCTTGTAGTTACCAAGTTGCATGTATGATTTCCTTGCTAGTTTTGGCATGCATGACATATGCATATGGTTTCTTGGTTATGATATGTCATTGACAAGGAGGATTTCCTGGATTGACGGTAGTTTTCCTAGCCTTGCCATTTCGTGGATATCCATGGTGTTGTGGGTGTCTTTCCTTTTATTTTCTGGCTGGTTCTCATGTTCTTTATGGTTGCGGGTTGAGTTACTAGTTCCGTGAAGCCTTGGTTGGACAAACCCTACGGAAGCCCTGTAACAGCTTGGGTTGAGTTACTAATCCTAGAAGCCTTGGTTGGACAAATGCTCTAGAAGCCCTTGGTGGGTTGAGTTACTAGTCCTGAAAGCCCCTGTTGGACAAACGCTCTGAAAGCCCAACAAGAGTTGTGGGTTGAATTAATAGTCCTTGAAGCCCTGGTTGGAACAGACGTTAAGGAGTGTTGGGTAGCTTGGGTAGCTTGGAGAAAAGAAAGATCAACGCCTTAGAATTCAGCCTCTTCGAGGGGGCAACCTCCTTTACATTACATAAATGAACAATTCTTCGATGATACAAATGAAAATACCTCCTTTCTATATATAGGAGTCTAAGTGGTCCCAATACAATCAAAGCCTACATAACAATAATATTGTAGGGCACAACAGTAACAATGGTGGGCTTCTATGTGGCATAATAGTAACAATATGGGCACTACATGGGTACATCAATATAATAAGTGGGTTATACTAATAAAAATAAGGGGTTACACTAGTAGTATAGGGGCCTAAAAAACACAAATTTCATTTTTGTGATGTTCTCATGACATGAAATGCATGCGAATATAATCATCGCTAAGCCACAATATCTTTTGTTGTTGGATGACTATTGTTTCATTGTATGTGTATAATAGCCTACATTTAACCAAGGCATTGACCACGAACTCATATCTTCTTCATTTGACCTGGGAGGTATCCAACTAACTTTGATCCATATTGGGCCACCTAGCAACAAAACCCATATGGTGGATTTCACCTAGGATGCACACAGATATGACAACAAATGATTTGGGTTACTAAATTTGCATAGAGGTTATCAAATTTATGCTAACATAACTATCATTAGCAATAATCAAGATTAATTATATTAATTCATTAGAAACAATGAAAATCATTAAAATTTAGCAACTTAATACCTTATAAGCTTGAAATGACATTTCTCTTGAAGAATCGAGAGAATACTATGGTAAAAAGGATAATAGAGAGCTGAAATGAAGGGGTAAAATGGTGAAAAAGGGATGTTTTTGATAGTGGACAAGGCATCAAAGTGAGGGCCCAACAATTTCCCTCATTGTATGTCTTGAAGACTTTCCAGTGAGATGCACCAAAGGTTTGGCAATGGGTTCACCCACATTTTTTTCATGTTGTTGTCTCAATTCTACTTGTCTTTGTCTCATCCTCTCTTTATCCTTCTCTTGTACTTTATCTTTGTCAACT